>JAPFFP010000009.1:6212363-6230291 GCA_026153255.1 Solanum medicagineum | reverse complement strand
ATCATAAATGACTTTGTAAAGAGTGTAGTTTAATTTTTTTAACAAAGTTTAATTTTATTAAAGGGAAGGGTAATATTAGAAAAAATTTCAAACATCTATCTTGAAATTTGAACAATTCAAATAATTTGAACCCTAAAAAAAGCTCTAAAAATTCAGTTATATTGAGACGGAGGGAATAATAGGTATTTAAATTTAAATGGATTAGATATTATGTTATCAGTGTAATTGTTTATATCAATATATAAATATTTATTTGGCTTCATTTTGTCTTGATTATTAAGATCTTAACTAAAATTTTAATATTCATTAAAAAGTATTTTGATATGAGTAACCAATATCAACATTATCATTACAAATACCACTGCCATTTTTAACCACCATCATCGTTGCGAATCACTTATTATCTTCAACCATCTCTTCTATTACAATCATCGATGGTAATTGCCATTGTTTAACCACGATTGTCAGCCTCTACCTCACCCATCGTCTCCATCATTATAATTATGTTTATTGTCATTATCATTAACGTTATCACTGCTACTACTTTCACCATCACTATCAGGCACTACTATCGCTACAGTCTATCTCTAACCACCTCCACCATCAAAATAAACACGCCACCAATAAAACATATGTTAGTTGTTACACATTCTTTAGTGACCACCATCAATACAATCAACTACTCTCTCTCTATATATATATATATTGAATTGTATATTTAATTTAAATAAAATTTCAACTTTTTCATTAAGAAACCTTAATTTCTTTTGACATTATTTGATGAGATTTATCAAAAATGGGAGTACAAGGGTATAACGTTCTCAAGTCATTGTGATATTATTCAAAATAAAATGAGAAAAAAATATGATCAAGAAATTGATCCCAGTAAAAAGTGAAAATAATTTAAACACTTTTTGAGCTTTATTAATAAATTATCTAAAATCAGATTATTTCAAATAATTTAAAACGACATACTCCTTAATGAGATTAAATTAAAATCGACGCCACTAATTTTATTATATTTATTTAAGTTATTATCAGATAATTTTCTACTTTATTTATTACATTTTATTAGTACTATTGAATCAATCTACGCCACAAAATTATATAATATTTTGATAATCTTCTGAAAAATAGAATTAAAAAAAAAAAGCTTAAAGAGAAATTACCATTAACTTTCCCTTAACAATAATTATGCTCAAAGATTTAATAAGCTTTGACCCTATGGTGGTGTATCATTTTTTTCTCCTATTTTATTGACTATTTAAGATGTATTCCAATTTTTTTCATTAAAATACTTATACCATATTTTATACATATCTAAGAGTAAAATAGATGTTTAATGATACCTTAGGAAGCTAATAACTCATGTCTATTTAATAAAAAAATAATAATAATAATTGACTTAATATAAGAAATTATAATTCAAACCTATTTTTTGTTTTGCTTTCAATCATTAACTATAATATTATACTAACACTTCCCTCACAAATATTTTAAACAAATGATCAAGTAGCTAATTGCTACATGCCACAAAACTTAGGTATGAAGTTTCGGATAAATATTTGAAATCAATTTCTTTGATATTTGAAATTTTAAATTCACAAATTTAAAATTATTTTGAAGAGTCTAGTTTAGTAGCAGAGACAGTATTTTCACTAAGAAAAACTCAAAATATGAAAAAATAAACACAAACTAATCGCAGAGGGTACAAATCCTAGAACAAAATGAGAGGTAGCTAACCAACTTCTAGGAGAGACATAATTGACTGCATTGATTTCGGTAGCTACACCAACCACGAAATTTAAAGAATCTAAAGGAGCATGAGTCATATATTCCGCGCATAGAGATTATTTTAACTATGTATAAGTAGTGTAATTTTTCGGATGTAAATGAGCTTTGCCCCTAGTCTTTTTGTTCTTCTCCCAAGGAGCTTCTACCTTTTTTGCTCCATTGATGACTCAAACTCACAACTTTAAAGGTGAAACTGAGTAAACATGAAAACTAGTCACAAAGGGTATAACATCTATTATATATACATAGATAAAATTTTGACAATATATAAATAATGTATTTTTTTGCCGCAAGGGAGCTTTATCTCCAGTCCTTTTTTCTCTTCCTTAGGAGGTCCTACCTTTTTTGCTCCGTTGATGACTCAAACTCACAATTTTAAAGTTAAAAATAAGGGGTATTTACCATCCAAGCAACTTCCTCTTGTCGATTACCAGTGTAGACTTGCAAATTTATTTTAAATTTTGGCCATGCCCTAAATAGTCCTCAAAACTGACTATAAATGTGAACTCGTCCTAACATAAACTTAGCCCAAGCTCCAAATATCACTCCAAAAGCCCATTAAAAATTCGAAGCCCCAATAGTTCTTATTCGAGCTCTTATTAACCGGGGATTTTGAAATTAGGGTTTATCTCTTCTCCCTTCTTCTCTGCCTAAACTCTAAGCAAATCGATTGGAGTTTCACTGTGAAAAAAATGGGTAAGCGAGAGAAGAAGGAGAAGAAATCAGCAAAATCAGATGTTATAGATGCGGAAGAAGAATTAGCAGAGGTAAAAATTAAGAAATCTAAGAGACTGCGGATTAAGAGAAGAGAAGAAGATGACGACGACGATGATGCTGAAGCTAATGAAGATCTTAGCTTGAAAATTGTTGAGAAAGCTTTGCTTCGCGGGTGCTCAACTGGAAGTGGTGAAGCTGAAGGTGTTACAGAGTTGAAGAAGGAAAAGAAAGAAAAGAAAGAAAAGAAGAAGAAGAAGAAGAAGGAAAAGAATGCTGAGACCATAGAAGACCCTGTAAGTAGTTAAACTTAGTCCGAATATTGGCGGTGTTGTTCACTTAGGGAGATGGTGTTGATGATTTTTTATGCATTTTTATTAGCTAAACTACTTGTTTTGATTTGAAGTTGATTGATTTATGTGTTTTTCTTTTTAACTTTGTTATTCAGCAGGTGTCAAGTGGAATAGATAAGGGTTTCCAGAGCTTTTGTAGTGAGATGACTCCGGTAATACTGAACTTGCTTCTGCAGATTTAGCTGTTTACGTTTTTGCGTATTCTATATTTTGTATGGTGTTTTTGCTTATTGTATTGCCTATTTCATTTTAAATATTCAGCTTAAATAAGGTGTATTGTGTTCAAGCAAATAAAATAGAGCTGAATTTATAGTTAAAGTTGCTAATGAACATCAACATACCTAGTGGCATCCCACTAGGTGGGGTTTAGGGAGGGTAGGGTGTATGCAAACCTTATCACTACCTCCTTGAGGTAGAGAATTGGTTCCCAAAAGACCCTCATCTCAAGTGCATCAAATCCAAATAAAAGGAGAAGAAACAATGAATAAAGCATATTAGTTACGTAACAAGAAAAGTAGTGTTAAGTCTATAAAGTAATAACGACAACAAAATGATGTGATAATCGAAATACAGTATGTGACAAGAACTACAGGGATACTAGTAGTACTATGACAAGCACTAACAAGCCTAAACCTACGCATGGCAAGACAATACTTCACCTCTACTAACTTTCTTCCCTAATACACGATCTTCGTTCCTTCCCATTTAGAGTCATGTCCTCAGTAATATGAAGTTAAGCCAAGTCCTATCTAATCATCTTTCCCTAATACTTTTTTGGCCTACCACCTCTCCGTGCACCCCCTACAACAAGCATCACACACCTGGTCGTTGGGGTATTGGCGCACCTCCTTTGCACATGCCCAAACCATTTCAAGCTAGCTTCCTTCATCTTGTCCATTACAGAGTCCACTGCTACCTTCTCTCGAATAACTTCATTCCTAATCTTGTAGCCGATAGTATATCCATTCATCCATCTCAACATATTGATCTCCGCAACAGAAAATCGAAATAACTACAAAAGAAGATAGTACTTACCATCAAGTAAGTGATGTTTAAATTATTGTATAGGCACTTGTTTTTAAGCCAAAAGTCATAATTTAGAAATCCTAACTTATGACTCTTGACTTATAAGCTGTAAGTCATAAATAAGCCATCCAAACAGGCTCTACCATTCCAAGTTTTTAATTCTAAGTTGTCAAATAATTTTTAAGTCAGTAATAATTTTGTTATATACATGTTTTTGCAGGACTTTCAAGAATTCTAATTCATGATACTATTCAGACCTATAAACAGATCCATCCTGCCATCCAATTCCGACTTTGATTTGATATTTTGGACCTAATGTCTTTTAGATTATGATACACTACTATTTATATAACACATATGTCAAATTATTACCCAGTCAAATGGTGTTAAATAAAAGAGGACAGTGTTTTTAAGTTGAAGCGAATTATAAAGACTTACAGTAGTCAAACTTAAAAAGAAATGATAATTGTAATAGTTTTTTTTTACTTGAGTTGGATTTAGAGGCACAAGTGGTTACTGAATTGTAACAGAGACTGATTATAATTTGGACCACTAATGTACCTTCAGGGATGAACTTTGGTCTTGATCTTTACATATTTTTCTGTACAACTAATAGTACCATTCTGATATGCTACTGTTTAGTTTAGCTCAGTATGGTGAGTTTATAGAATTGTGGTAACCCTGGTTTTCTCTGTCCTAACAAAGGCCTCTCCCAAGGATAGATGATCTGTTTGACCAACTTCAGGGTGCCTCTTGTTTCTCCAAGATAGACCTCAGACCTAGCTACCATCAGTTGAAATTAAGGGGATGTGATATTCCAAAGACAACCTTTAGGACTAGGTATGGCGATATTGAGTTCTTGGTCATGTCTTTTGGGTTCACGAATGCACCTGCAACCTTCATGGACTTGATTAATAGGGTATTCAGACAATATCTTGATATGTTTGTGATTGTGTTCATCAATGACATTTGGATATACTCGAGAGATGAGGAGGAGCATTCTTATTACCTCAGAGTTATCCTCCAAACACTTAAGGACCATGAGTTGTATGAAAAATTCTCAAAATGTGAGAGAAACGACCCCAAAAAGTGCTCGAAAATGTGTCTCGAAAGTGCCCTGAATCATAATTTCCATATATCTAAAGGTTCGTTCATTATTTCAAGTACCTAACTTCATATTCTTATTTAGGGGGTCAAATTGAGTGGAAATGGGTCTAAACCGAATTTTAGAGCAACCGTATCAAAATTCAAAAATCGCAAAAAATGCGATTTAGAAAGGTCAACTTTGAAGGGGCATATCTCTTACCACACAAAGAACTGGGTGGCCCTGGACCTATTAAGTTACATCTCTTTGAATTAGCATTCCAACTCACTGGTGTCACCTTATTTCAAGTTCGGATGAAGGAGTTATACTCATTTTCGTGGAACTCATTTGTGCAGAAAATGCAATTCCAGTGAGCAGTCCGTTTCGGTCCTATTTTCTCTTGACTTCAGTCCAAGACTTTTAATTCTTGGGCCTAAGGGTTCCCACACTTGAAAATACATATACTTATCCTTATTTCACCCTCACATCATCCTAAACATTCCCCAATACTCACCAAAACACTTAGCCAAATATTTACTCCTAAATTCATAAGATCAATCTTAAGGATTTCATCAAGGATTTCACTCAAGCTTCAATTCCCTATTAAAGCCTTCTTCAAGGTTTCTCCAAAAGCTAAGGTATGTGGTGTTGAACCATTGGGTCCTTCCACCCATGGTGCCTAAGCCTCTTTTTTACTAATATTTCATGATTTAAAGTTGCTTTTATATGTGGGTCTTGTATATTGAGAAATTTACTGCACAATGATTTTAGTTCATGAAAGTATGATTGTTTTAGCATGTTTTAAGTTCTAAATCTTGGATCTAATGTTGGATTTGATGAGGGGTTTTGATGTGTATGTCTTGAGGGTATTGCAAGGTGTTGATTGATGGTTTAAAAATAGATTTTCTTGCATGACTTCATCTCTAAATTGCATGGTCTTTAACTTTCATTACACACCTGCCAAGTGTTTGATAAAATATACGGCTAGGGTTGTTTGAGGAATTATGGGTCCAATGCATGTTTTATGAGTTGAATGATGTTATGATGATTATATGATGATGAAATGATGTATGTATGTGATGACTAAATGATGATAGGAAGGGAAGATATGTATATAAGGATGAAAGGAATGATTGTGTGTGTTTGAATCATGAAAAGCATCTTTGGTATTGCAAGGGAATTGTTGGGCTCTCATGTTGTTATGTTCTTGTGAATTGTTGATGACTTGTTGGATTCGTAAGATAAGGTTTATGCTCTTGTCAATTGTGAAAGCTTACTAGGAGGGGTTATGAACTATGTTAATTCTTTACGCTATAGTGCAAGGCCAATTCCTAGATATAGGAGTTATGAGCTATGTTGTACACTTTACCCTCATGTACGAATGCAATTTACTCTTTATGAGGGGTTAGCTACTCCTTATGAGGTTATGTTACTTTTTATGAGGTTATGCTACTCCTTATGAGGTTATGTTACTCCTTATGAGGTTATACTACTCCTTATGAGGTTATGTTACTCCTTATGAGGTTATGTTACTCCTTATAAGGTTATGTTACTCCTTATGAGGTTATGCTACTACTTTATGAAGTTATGGTACTCTTTACGAGGCTATGCTACTCCTTATGAGGTTATGTTATTCCTTATGAGGTTATGTTACTCTTTATGAGGTTATGTTACTCCTTATGAGGTTATGTTACTCTTTATGAGGTTATGAACTATGACGTACTCCTTACCCTTGTGTATGATTTGGGGTTATAAACTCATGCTATATCTCTCACCCTCTAGTACAAAGTAATTGGATAAGCTAATTATGTTATCTTATTGGGCTAAGTGAGCTATGAAAGAATGGATATTTTCAAGCATGTTTTACTACAATCATTGTTCATGCATGCCATCTTGTTATATTATGCCTATTGCCTATTTTTATGCATTTTGATTATATTGTCTATCTCTTGTTGCATTGCATCCCACATACTTAGTACATTCTAACGTACTAATGCATACTCTATGCCTACATGATATGACTATGTAGGAACCGAAGCCACGCTTGAGCATCTCCACCCACATGGATAGTATGGTTCCACTCAAGCTTATTGGTGAGTCCTCCATTCCGGGGACATTGGTGTATGTTTCTTATGTTATTTATTCCTTCTTCTTATTGCTATTTTGACTATGAAGGTAAGCCCGGTTGCTTTGTCTTGGGCCCCACTAAGTATCTATGTTTAGAGGTGTTGTTGGACAAGTTATACATTACTTTTGAGCTTTGACTCATCTATGTTATTTAAGTATTAAACTCTATTTTTCTCCCTTAGTTCCATTTCCCCTTGTTCATGTTTCTTATGATGTTTTATATTGTTTCCGCGATCAAGGATGTATAATGATATGCTATGAGGCTTGTTTGGGGTTCCTTCGGGTTGCCCACTCGCCGGACATGTCTAGGCCCTAGGCTTGGTCGTGACAGTGAGTTCTAGCTTAAGCTAGTGGCTTTCCTAGGCCATGTTTTCCCCAGTGATGGTATTCGAGTGGATGCTCAAAAGATTGAAGCAGTTATGAACTGCCCTATACCGACCTCTGTGACTGTCATAAGAAGTTTCTTGGGATTGGCAGGCTCTACCACAGTTTTGTTGATGGATTTTCTTCCTTATCTGCACCATTGACTAAGTTTGAGTCAGAAAAAGGTCAAGTTTCATTAGTCTGACGAATGTGAGAAAAGTTTCCAAGAGTCGAAGATGAGACTGACTACTGTAACCTGTTTTAACCTTGCTCGATGGGATAGAGAACTTTGTAATCTATTGTGATACTTCGAGAGTTGGATTGGCATGTGTGCTGATGCAAAGAGGGAAAGTTATAGCCTATACTTCCAGACAACTAAGATTTATGAGAGGAACTATCTAACCCATGATCTTGAGTTGGCAGCGGGGGTGTTTGCACTTAAACTCTGGTGCCATTACTTGTATGCCGTGCATGTGGATGTGTTCGCTGAACACAAGAGCTTGCAATATATCTTCAGTCAAAAAGAGCTCAACCTGTGACAAAGGAGATGGTTGGAGCTGCTCAAGGATTATGACATGAGCATTCTCTTCCACCCAGGTAAAGCTAACATTGTTGTTGACCCTCTTAGCAGGTCATCAATGGGTAGCACAGCCCATGTTGATGAAGGATTGTTTCTTCTCCGAGGAAAGAAGTTCACGACCCATGGGCCTTCTACCTCTACGCGGCAGGAAGAGGGAGCTAATTAAAGTAGTGCATCGATTGGCTTGGTTGGGAGTACAACTTGATCTAAGGAGAGTGAAGATGGAGGAGTTAATGTTCAGAATGGGTCTGCTTCATCCTTAGTTGTAGAGGTGAAAGAAAAACAAGACCAAGATCCTGTCATACTTCAATTGAAGGAGGTTGTCCACAAACAAAAGTGATAGTCTTCTCTTAAGGGGAAGATGGAGTGCTGAGATACCAGAGTACATTGTGCATCCCAGATGTTAATGGTGAGACACCCCAAATTGTGCTGTGAAAATGCCCATAATCATAATTTTCATATATCTCAAAATCCGTGAGTGATATCGAAAATCTGACTTCATATTCTTGATCAGGAGGCAAAATTGAGTGGGAAATGGGTATAACCCGGATTTTAGAAGACCCTTAGCGAAAAATAATTTTGCTAATTTTTCAAAAACCAATAGTTGTATACGTATGGTCTGCGACGTGGACCCATTGCAGATCAGTCTTGGTTTTTCCTTAATTTTCTGTTTCGGCCTAAGGGCATTGGGGTCATAACCCCATGCCCATTTACACGTGAAATCTCCTATACTTAGTCATTTTGCAACTCTATATCACTCAAAATCCTCACAAAAACCTCTCCAAGACTTAACCAAATATCTCATTCGAATTTCAAGGATTTCAAGCTTAACTTTGGAACTCAAGGATTCTCTTCAAGCTCTAGGTTCTCTTCAACCTCGTATCAAGAAAACTCAAGTTTGAGGTATATGGGTTTCATCCATTGAGTCCTTTCACCCATAGAGCCTAATCTCCCTTTCTATAAAAATTGCATGATTTCAAGTTGTATTACCTATGGCTATCTTTTATTATGGATTATGAGTATGAATTATGTTGGGGTTTTATGAAATATTAATGGTTATGCATGACTGTCTATTTCAAGCTTATACGATGATTTGATTATATCTATTGAGACTATGCATGTTTTTTTGAGCTATGAAACTATGATCTATTTTGAGTTTTGATGATGGATTTCAAGGTACCCTACATTAGGGTTTTACTACATGTTGGTGGGTTGATTTGCATTAAATTTTCTCATCTTATTTTACTCTCGAATTGCATGATTTTGAACTAGTATCATGAACCCATCAAGTGTTTGATAAAATGTCAAGTCAAGAATTCTCCAGTTATTGATAATATATTTCATGATTTATAAGTCAAGTGACTATATGATGATTAAGGGCTTTCAAGTATGTATTGAATTCATGAAAAGTATCTATGATGTTACAAGTATCAAGTTAATCCCTACTTCAAGATTTTTACCTCTTGTGATCACTCATGTTAAAGCAAGGGTTCATGCATGATTATGATCTACTCTCATGTTTCAAGTTAGGCTCACCATTAGAGGTCAAAAATGTTCATGAGCTACTCAAGTCATGTTCTTACAAGCTATTCATGTTATGATTAAAGTACGATTATTTCAAGTATTCCGTGGGATTAGACTTAGCACCGATGGATTGGATGTCAGCGTGGACTATCTTCAAGGGTCCATACTCCTTTCCTCAAACTATGTGCCAACATAGGATTATACTTACCGTTGCTATACTAGTGGATCCATTTAGTGCACCTTATCATGAATCCACCCCAAAATGGGACAGGTTCTCCTAAGGGGGTTTACTTCTCCGAAATGGGACCTGCTCCCATAAGCTGAAGTATGGTTTACCTTGGCAAGTAGACCACCTCTTTACCGATAGGAAATAATCATCGGGATTCCAAGTTGTAGCTTGTTTGGTCTTACTTTTGTCGGTTAGGGCCTCTTCCTACATATATATTATGTTCTATGTAAGTTGAATTATTTACAAGCATGTTTTACTTCAAGCATTGATCATGCCTGCCATATTGAGACTATACTTATCTATTGGTTATTATTATGCATTTTGACTATATTGACTTATGTCTTCTTGCATTGCATCCTACATACTTAGTACCTTTAAACATACTAACGCATACTTTATGCCTACATGATATTATCATATAGGGACCGGAGAACCTCTCGACAATCCTCCATGTGGCTAGTTTGGTACTTTGGAAGATAAGCTTTATTTAGTCCTCAAGTCTGAGGACACTATCTATGCTACTCTTACTATTTGATATTTGTTTAAGTTGAACACTTGATACTATAAGGGTGAGCCCGGAAAGTGTCTTGGCCCCCGCTCCATTCCATGTTAGAGGTGTTGTTGGATACTAGAATGTACTTATGCTTGAGTTTGACTACTTAATGCTTTAATGATTATTAAAGGCCTCCCTTAGTCCTGCTTCCCTTTTTATTATATCTCTTGTTGTTTACTTTACTTCAACGACCAAGAATATGTGATTGATATGCTAAGAGTCTTGTTTGGGTACCTTTGGGTTCCCATTCGTCCTGTAGGCCCTAGGCTTGGGTCGTGACAGATGGTGTTCGAGAAATGATTATGCAGGAAGCCCATCGCTCTAGATAGTCCATTCATCCAGGATCTAATAAGATGTACCACGACTTGAGGGAAGTGTATTGGTGGAGTGGGATGAAGAAGGATATTGTCGAGTTCGTTTCAAAGTGCCTGAATTGCCAACAAGTAAAAGTTGAGCATAAAAAACCATGTGGATTGGCTCAGAACTTTGAGATTCCTAAATGGAAGTGGGAGGTGATCATTATGGACTAAATTACTGGTCTATCAATATCTCAAAGGCAACATGATCTGATTTGGGTGATTATGGATAGGATGACCAAATCGTCTTACTTCTTAGCAGTTATGACAACCAACACTACGGAGTAGTATTCCAAGCTATATATGTGAGAGATTGTGGGGTCGCATGGAGTTCCCTTATCCATCATCTTGGACAAAGGAGCTCAATTTACCTCCCAAATTTGGAAATCATTCTAGAAAGGGTTGGGTACTAAAGTAAATCCCTTTCATCCACAGACAAATGGTCAGGTAGAGCGTACAATTTAGAAGTTAGAGGATATGTTGAGAGCCTATGTTCTTGATTTCAAGGTAAATGGGGATGATCACCTATCATTGATTGAGCTTGCACATAACAATAGTTATCATGCAAACATTCAAATGGCTCCTTACGAAGCTTTGTATGGGAGGAGATGTAGATCACCAATTGGGTGGTTCGAGGTTTGAGAAGTGGAGTTGATTGGGCCTGATCTTGTACATCAATCAATGGAGAAGGTTAGGGTCATTAAAAAGAGATTGAAGACTGCATAAAGTCACCAGAAATTCTATACGGATTTGAGGAGGAGAGACTTGGAGCTCGAGGTAAATGATTGGGTATACTTGAAAATGTCTTGTATGAAGGGTGTCATGAGATTTGGGAAGAAGGAAAAATTGATTCCTCACTATATTGGACCTTATCAGATTAAAAAGAGGATTGGAAAGTTTGCTTATAAGATAGAGTTACCTTTTGAGTTAGACGGTATTCATCCAGTGTCGATGTTGAAGAAGTGCTTGGGAGATCCCGCCTTGATGATCCCTATTGAGAGTATTGGAGTGAAGGATAGCTTGTCCTAGATTCCAGTCCAAATCCTTGATCATCAGGTTCGCAAGTTGAGAACCAAAGAGATCACCTCAATCAAAATCCTGTGGAGAAATTAATTCATTGAGGAAGCCACACGGAAATCTAAGGAAGAGATGAGGGCAAAATATCTACATCTATTCGTTCCTGATGATGAGAATGTTGAAGGTACTTTCCTTACCCTGAATTGATTGGTCTATTCTTGAGTTGATTATACACTATTCTTGAGTCTAAGTATAGTTGATTGAGATTGAGGAAGAGTCGAGAGTTTGATTGATAGATGTGAATGTTGAGATGAGTTTTGAGCCTATTCGTGCCTTGATATCCACCTTTACTCATCATTCGAGGATGAATGATCCCAAGGGGGATATGATGCAACACCGGATAAAATTATGAAAAATATCCCTAGAGGAGAGCTACGAGCACAACACATCTTCCCATGCTTCGTTCGCAAATCCGAGAACAGATATGCAATCAGCATGAAATATTGAGTGGGAAAATAGTCTCAGTCGATTTTTAGAGTGACCAGATCAAAGGATAAATTTTTTGATCCGAAACGCAAAAATAGTGTTAGTACGCGACAGTGCCTCTATCACAGAGATGCACTTATTGTTTTTCAATTTTTTTGATGAAATTAGAAAACTCATTCGAAAACTTGTTTGAAAAAATATATATGTGTGCGCGCCCAGTCCGCGTTGTGGACTGGTCTATTCCGAAGTAAAATTTTCTCTAAAATTTGTGAGGGGCATTTTAGACAATTCTCAACCCCTCCTAAACTCAATACACAATCAAAATAGGTCATTTTAAGCGTAAGAAGGGTTTAAAATCTCATTTCTAAGTCCTTTCTAAGTCTTGGAGAAAGTTAGGGATTAAGAGAAGAGAAGAGAAGAACGTAAGAATGGAGAATTCAAGGGAGAATTCTTGAAGATTAATCGTTAAAGCTTCACCCCATGTATGTAAGGGTAAACTAAAAATATGAAATTGTTCTCTCATGTTCCCCATAGATGTCATAGAATAGTTGAAAGTCTAATGAGTCTACCTACATGATTCTTGATGGGATTTCTTGAAAAATATATTAATTACATATATTTTCTTATGTTGATGATCATCATAAACTTATTTTTCTTGAATTGAATACTTTTTGTGAGATATTGTATAACTCTATATTATTATTTTTGAAAGCATGCATGAATGAACTTAGGGATTGAGTCTAGAGCCTTGATTTGAGAATTTCAATTATGATTGTGATGTGAGAAGCGATGATGGATTGATAGAAATTGATAGTCATGTGAGTATCCATAAATGAACTCCAATGATTTGTCTATTCAATTATTCCATAATGATTGTTCTAAGCCTTGAGCTATTGATTGAGATGTCGATTGATGAGATGATGAGAGTCTCTATGAGACTAACTGAATGATGAGTGCCTCCAGGAGGCTGATTGAGATAGTTTGATTGGGATGGATTGTCTTATGAGCATTGAATCTTGGAAGGAGTATCGAGCACCTAAAGAGTAAGAGTTAATCCAACTCGCACTCATCAAACTACGCAGCTAAGCATAGGTAAGGATTAGGACCATCCATTATGTCGAGGTTCTCTCTGGATAGAGGTCCTTGAAACAATACAAGACTTGTAGATTCTCATCTTCATTTTAGACTTGTCCATTATGGTTTCAATTCATTCCCTACCTGGCAAGTACCAATCGAATGTGGCAACAACGGCTGCTTGTTGTGCAATCACTAGCTCATAAGTGATTATTGTCGGATAAGAGAAACTCCTAGAAAGTTCCCACCTCGAGTACTCTAAGTCGAGATGAGATGAGATGAGTTGTGAGTTGAGTTGAGTTCCTTGAGATGAGTCTGATTTGATTAATGAGGTTTGATTAGTCAGATGGGTCACTTGCCTACTCTTTTTTCTTGTTTTAGATAGACACTTGACATGTTGATTGGTTACTATTCTAAGTTGATGATTGTTCCATATTATTCTACATGTTTCTATTGCATTCATCTATTTTACGTATCGTACGTTCTACATACTGACGGCACTCGGCGCTGCATCATTTTATGATGCAGATATAGGGACTAGATATTCATCAATAGGTGCATCATTGAGGATCTAGGACGTTCAGCTGATTTGGTGGGCCTGCCCTACATCGAAGGATTCATTATATTTACTTTCATCTTGCTTTAGAGTCATACTTGATTAGCTTTATTTTGATTGAGGTTGCCATGGGTCTGTCATTGGTAGCATTTCATAGTGATAATGGCTTCATAGACTAGAGTCGGATGTTGATTGTCAAGATTATGAGCTAGTTCCTTCTACTAGCCTTTTATTATTATAATATTTTGAAAACTAGATAAGATGTGCTCATTTACTTTCTTTTGTCTTCCGCTAATTAGTAGAGTTTAATGCTTGGATGAATGTGATGAGGCCAAGTGCTTCGCTTGGGGACTAGCAATAGTCTTTAGGTGTTGGCCACGTCTTGGGTACCCTCCCAGGGTGTGACAAACTTAAGGTAGCATTTGGTGAGAGGGAGGATATGTGTATTGTATCTGATAGAAATAAAAGCATTATAAAAGTTGTTTCTAAAGCATACAATAATGTGCCGCATTATGCGTGCACATGGCATCTATGGAACAAAGTATGCAAGAAATACTGAAAGTCAAATAAGCTTTTGGGTGAGGTATTCTTTAATATGGCAAAGGCATAGCGCAGGTTGAATTTGACATGTTGATGGCTAAAGTTGATATTAGAGTCAAAAATTACTTGGAGTTGGCAGGTTATGACAAGTGGGTAAGTTTGTATGCACCGATTAATCGAGGGTGGATTTTGACGTCAAATATTGTATAGTCTATCAATTCCATGCTCCTGGAAACTATCGAGTTGCACATATTTGATTTCCTATAACAAGTACGGTTGTTTTTTGCCAGATGAAACCGCACAAATCAACAAAAAGCTTCTTTTACGTTCAAGCTACTTGGGAACAAAATTCAAGAGATACTTGAAGATAACCAAAAACAATCTATATGTATGAGGGTATATATCCATAAAGCATTCAATTTATCAAAGAAAAAGTAAGCGTTTTTCTATTCTATGTCTATTACATGTAATTTGTTTTATGTACTTTATATGTGTGGTACTTTGTTTATTTCAGGTTGTTCAATTTAGTGATTACATCTATTCTATAAGTTATGAAGGGAAACAATATATAGTATGCCTTGAAAATAAAAGGTGTAGTCGCAGAAGATTTTCAAGTGGATGAAATTCCATGTACACATGCTTGGGCAGTGTTGAAGAGCAAAAATATACCACCAGACGAATATTGTTCTGAGTTGTATAAGCCAAAAATTATTTTAAAGACATACGAGGTGCCTGTGTATCCTTTTTCGGATATAACGGAGTGTAACGTACCTGAGCATATAGTTGAAGAAGTAATGTTGCTGCCAAAGTATAAACGACTTCCAAGAAGGCCAAAGAAGCAGCATGATAAGTCGTACAGGGAAGAAGAATAGTAATTCTTGTAGTACTTGTGGAAGTTTTGGTCATAATAAGCGTACCTATAGAGTTGACGTAATAAGTAGTATTGTTTTTTAAAAGAAAATAAAAAAAAATTGCATTGATATCATTATTTTTATGATGTCAAAACTGTTTGATTGAATAAATTGATTTTCTTTGCTTATACATTGTTGTTTTTCTTTTGATATGACAATGATGTGTTTGAAGTTTGTCAATGTATTGATATTGTTACTAGAAACAAATTATCGTCATTAGGCTCCTTTCAAAAAGCTCTAAGGCTGTAAAGAGAATGATGAGAAAGTGAAACGCCCTAAAATGCCCGAAATTGTGCCTCGAAAATGCCCATAATTGTAAATTTCATATATATCAAAATCCATATGTGATATCAAAAGTTCGAATTCATATTCGTGATCAGGGGGAAAAATTGAGTGGGAGATGGGTATAACCCCGATTTTAGAGCAACCGTAGCGAGAAATAATTTTTTCAAGAAATTACAATTTCCAGAGATGATCCGCACCCAAGGCGCGACGCGCCAGGGGCGCAAAGAGGTATATTTGTTTGCCAGTTTTCTTATTTTGGCCCAAGGGCCTTTGGGTCATAGTCCCATGCCCTCCTATGCATAAAAACACCTATACTTAGCCATTTTTCGACTCTATATCATTCATGACCCTCTCAAAACCCTCTCTAACACTTAGCCAAATATTTCATCCAAATTCAAGTGACTCAAGCTTAATTCAGAATCTCAAGAACTCTCTTCAAGCTCCAAGCCTACTTCAAGACTACATCAAGAAAACCCAAGTTTAAGGTACGTGGATTTCAACCATTGGGTCCTTTCACCCGTGGTGCACAATCTTCTTATCTTATGAAAACTGCATGATTCCAAGTTGTATTACTAATGGGTATTACTTATTATGGATTATGACTACAAATTATGTTGGGATTTTATGACATGTTGATTGGAAACTCATATCTATCTATTTCAAGCTTATACTATGAGATGGTTTGTCTATTGTAACTACGCATGTTTTGAGCTATGAAACTATGGTCTATTATGAGATTTTGATGATGGATTTTAAGGTATCTTACATGAAGGTTTTACTACGTGTTGGTGGGTTGATTTACATTGAGTTTTCTCATATTATTTCACTTTTGAAAGCATGATTTTGAACTAACATTGCACACCCGACCAAGTGTTTGATAAAATGCCTTTTCAAGGATTTTTGAAGTTATTGATGATATATTGCATGTTTTATAAGTCAAGTTATTTTATAATGAATATGGGGCTTTCAAATATGTTATGAATTCATGAAATTATCTATGATTATGCAAGTATGAAGTTAAGCCTTTTTTTCCAAGGATTTTACCTCTTGTGAGCCATTGATGCTGATGCAAGGGTAACGTTAGATGATGATCTATTCTTATGTTTTGAAGTTAGGCTTATTATTAGAGGTCAAAGATGTTTTAGAGCTACTCATGTAATATTTCTATGTTTCTATAAGTTATTAAAGTTATGATTATTTCAAGTATTCCGTGGGATTAGACTTAGCACTGGTGGATTGGATGTCGATATGGACTATCTTTAAGGGTCCATTTAGTGCACTTCTTAATGAAAGCCTTTCCGAAATTGGGTCATATTCCCGTAAGGACTTCATATGAAATCAAGTCATGTTCCTGTATGTTTGAAGTATGGTTTACCTTGGCAAGTAGACCACCTCTTTACAGATGAGGGGTAATCATTCGGATTCCAAGTCGTAGCTCGCTTGGTCTTATTCTTTTTCAGTGAGGTCTCTTCTCACACCTATGTATTATGATCTACACAAGTTGAATGATTTACAAGTATGTTTTACTTCAAATATTCTTCAAGTATTGACCGTGCATGACCTATTGAGATTATACTTATCTATTGCCTATTACTATGCATTTGTCTATATTGGCTATGTCATGTTGCATTGCATTCTACATACTTAGTACATTCAAATAGACTAACGCATATTCTATGCCTACATGATATTATAATGTGAGAACCGGAGCACCTCTTGATCATCCTCCACATGGCTAGTTTTGGCATCTTGAAGATAAGCTTTTGGTGAGTCCTCAAGTTCGGGGACACTAGCTATGCTACTCTTGCCTATGCTATTTCTCTATGTTGATCTTTGATACTATGATGGTTCCCAGAAAGTATCTTAGTCCCCACACAATCTATGTTTAGAGGTGTTGATGTATCTATGCTTTTGAGTTTTAACTCTTTATGCTTCAAAAATGTCAAGACCTCCCTTAGTCCCACTTTCCCTCTCTATGTTATCTCTTTTGGTTGTTTACTTTGCGCCCGCGACTAAGGATGTGTGATTGTTATGCTAAGAGGCTTATTTGGGTTCCTTCGAGTTCCCATTCACCGTGTCATGTCTAGGCCCTAAGTTTGGTTCATGACAAACTTGGTATCAGAGCACTAGGTTGTTAATGGTCCTTGAAATCCAACACACCGCGTCGATTAGAGTCTTATTCATTGTTGTTAAGTACACCACAACTATGAGTAGGAGGCTATGAGGCATTTTAGGAAATATTTCCCTTCTTCATGGTCTATGTAATGCTATAGAAGTTAAGATAAGGTTTTCCCCTAATGAATGTTCCTTGTTATTCTAGATCATGCCAATTACAAGGGGAAGAAGAGCTCGTACA
>JAPFFP010000009.1:6194783-6212263 GCA_026153255.1 Solanum medicagineum | reverse complement strand
ATGCTACTGTTTAGTTTAGCTCAGTATGGTGAGTTTATAGAATTGTGGTAACCCTGGTTTTCTCTGTCCTAACAAAGAAGGTCAAGCAAAAATTTGGAACTTCTTTTTTGTTCCATATGTCACTGCTCTTCATTTTTTCTATTGTGTACTGCTGATGGTTGTTTTCTGATTATGTCAATAATCATGGAACATGTTAATAAAGCTTATGCAACTCCATTCCTTTGAAGCCTGAAGAAAGACTTTAAAAGAGGTTTATCTTTTGTCAACAAAAGATCATTTACACAAAAGTTAGCTTAATCATCATCTTTTACACTGAGTTTCAAGGTTAAATCTGTGTTTGTTTTCATATTTAATTTGGAAGTCTGGATAATGAATTACAAATGGTAGAAACAATTGAGCTTGATCACTGATATGTATGTTTATCTTTTTGACTGTTTTAGGTGGATGGAATGAAAGAAGAAAATGTGGATAGTATAGATATGAATGTTGTTTACAATGCAGCTGAAAAGAATCCCGTTGAGATGTCTAATGGTGTCGTCCTACAAAGGCTTCTTGTGAGTTGAAGTAATATGATTTGAACTGTTGTTTTTCACAAATTCAAACAATATCTCAAATGGCTCAGCTGGTCTATATCTTTATTATTCATTATATGATCTCAGCGGGGCCCCAGATACTTTGATCCTCCAGACAGCAGTTGGGGGACCTGTTATAATTGTGGTGAAGAGGGTCATACTGCAGTCAATTGTACTTCAGCGAAACGCAAAAAACCATGTTTTGTTTGTGGGAGTTTTGATCATAATTCTAAACAGTGTGAAAAGGTTAGTGGTTGAAATAGCTGCTACAATTATGTGTCCCGTTTATGTTTATTTCACCTTGTTAATCTCCTCACAATTGTTGAATTGGTTAGTGGAAAGTTTGAACATATGTTTAATTTTTTCGATTGACTAATATTGTGAATCAAGCAATTTTGACGTGCACTTCCATGCAATAAACAAAAGACATCACCACCAAGTCAATAGTATTGGGTATAGAGGGTCTGTCTGTATATGTTTGTCGACTTCAAATTTGGATCATTGGCGAGAATTAATTATACTTCCAACTAAAACGATGTCTGATGTGAATGAATGTCAATGAAGCCATTCAAATAACTATGTACTCCTTGACATTAAGGTTCACAAAAAAGGGGTAAGATCTATTGCGCTGAACCAGAACGCTAACTGCTAATTTCTAAACTGCTACTTCTGACCAGACATTACAACTAGATCATAAGATCTATCTTTTTCTGTGTTCCTCAAAGCAACATTATTTTTCGTAGTTCAGCCTTGCCTCTCCCTTATTTGACACGTTATTTTATATCAACTTGCCTAGTCCTTCTGTTTTTTTAGCAGGGTATGGTTCATCAGTACAACCAGGTTAGTATACGATGATTGTGTTTTACTTAGGTAGCATATGGTAAGTTGTAGAATCATCGAAGTGCATCTGTTACATGACTGTGCATGCTTTTTCGTTGTGTTTAATCTCTCTGTTGGGTTCGTACCTCATTGGTAGGTTCTTTGCTAACCAGAGGATCTTGCACATTATTATTTTGAGTACCTGAGAGGAGTGCCTATATGAAATTAGGTTTATCCTGGATTTTGAAACAAATAATATTATATGGACCTTAAAATTCCAATGCTATTTCAATTTTGATCTTAGGAGTATATATCTTAGTCTGCTGATTATGAACAGGGCAAAGAGTGTTTCATCTGCAAGAAGGGCGGTCATCGTGCTAAGGATTGCCCTGAAAAAAACCAAAAAGGATCTGAGAGTTCAAGAATGTGTCTAAAATGTGGGGATTCTGGGCATGACATGTCTTCATGCTGGAATAACTATTCTGCTGATGATCTAAAGGTATTGCTAAAGAAAATTTAACTTGAATATTGATTTGTTTTTTTTTTTCTGCTTAAGTATCAATTTTCCTGTTTTCATCTTGACCTCTACAGGAAATACAATGTTACATCTGTAAGAGTTTTGGTCATCTTTGCTGTGCAAGCTGTCCTGATGGTGGCCCAAGTGAAATATCTTGTTACAAATGTGGTCTACTAGGCCATACTGGTTTGGTAAGTAAATGGCCGTGAAACAACATGGCTCCTGTGTGTGGTGGTGGGTGGGTGGGTTTGTGTTTCTCTTGTCCTTGTTCAGGAATCCTTTTCAATGCTGCCATTTCAACTTACACATGTTCTATGCAGGCTTGCACAGGATCTCGTGGGGAGACTAGTGGTACATGGCATCTTAGTTCTTGTTATAGGTGTGGCCAAGAAGGGCATTTTGCACGAGAATGCAATAATTCCACCGTAGTGAGTTATATATCTGTGATTGATAACTGCTCATTTGCACCCTTCCCATCCCCCTTTTCCAATTTCTGTCTTTCTCTTCCTTTATAGGTCATTTCTTGCTTCCTGCTGTAAATCTCTTCATTGCAATTTACCTTATTGTGTGTTTATTGTATTATGTCTAAAGGTCAATAAGTGGAATTGGGAATTATCAACCCCCAAGAAGAAAGTGTTCAAGGAAAGAACGGAAAATTATGAATTCCGATCTGCTCCTCATGATTTTGGTCGGGCAAGAAAAAAGAATGCACAATATGGAGGAGGATATGCATCTGGGTACAGTACAAATCAAAGGGCTGGTTGGATCGCTGATCATCCTGAAGATTTTCCTCGATCAAATGGTTGGAGATCTCCTTCAACTCCTGGAAATAAGAGAGCGAGAACATCCAACTTTGGTTCTGGTGATCATTCTTCTGTTTCTTATTCATCTAGAAAGTCCAACTGGCTCGACTTTAATGATTCAACTTCTTATGGATCAGTCAAATATTATCAGCATCATAGATTTTCAGCTTCCCGATTTGGAAACAGCAGTCATTATGCGAGGAGAAATTATGAATGGTGAACATAAATGCTTTATCATCTCCTCATTTTTTGGATGACCGAGAAATCCATCTGGAGCCAAATGTTTGGGCCAACTGCAGACTTCGAACCTTGGGGTACTGGACTTGGTTCCCTTAGCACGAGGGTCAAACTTGCGACCTAAGACACAAGTCCCTCAACCTTGCCAATTTAGCAAGTCTGTGGACCCTTTCTTCGAGGACACCTAGATACTGAAAGGTCGCCCCTTTGCAATCGTGAAACCCTGGGGCATCTCCTTTTCCTTTTCAATTATTATTATTATTGTTATGATTGTTGTTGTTATTATTATTATTGTTTTAAATTTGAGTTCTCCTTGATTCCATTATTGTTCTCCTGCCTAAGGGAGCATATGAAATTAGATTTTGTCAATTATTTAACAGTATATGATCTCGCAATCTTTTGATTGTGGTTATTTTTGATTTGCATATCATGTTGGTCCAAATAAATCATCTTTTCCATGGAGGTTCGTTTCGACTCTTTTTCAAATTTGCTAAATATTAATGAAATTGGAAGACGTGTCTAGTTTATTAGCTTTCAAATATATATTAAAAAAAAAAAATCAAAACCCTTTCATCTCATGTGTTTTTCCTTTCTGGATGATAGAGAAATATATCCGAAGTCAAATGTTACTTAATATGATGCATCAACAATTTAAAGAATAAAACGCAGGGCAAAAGAAAAGGTAGGATAGCAAAAATAAAATGAGGAGAGAACAAATGAGTTAATGACACAATGATACCCAATAGGTTGTTTTATAAAATGGACTTTTTTTGTTACATAAGGATGATTTGATGATACAGTATAATTAAATTTAAGTAACAACTAAACCAAACAAACTCATATTAGTGAAGGTTGAGAAGATTGGACTCCTTATAAGTTTTTTTGGACGATCCTTCATTCTTTGAGCTAACTTTTAGGGTGTGAATTACACCCAAAATCTAATTTGACATGATATCACAATCAGGTTCGATGTGCATCCCTAGATCATGTGGAGGTTGTGAATATACTCCTAATCATTGAATGACACTCTTCAAATCAGACAATAAAACTTTGATTAAAGAATATTCGGATTGGAGTGACAGGGGGTGTTAATGAGAATTATCCCACATCGGACCAGCGCGAGGATTCCAGATTTACAAGGCTTTGATAATCATCCTCTATTGAGTTGATTTTGAATATGAGTTAATCCCAAAATCTAGGTATGCACGTTTGATATTCGATTCGAAATTTTTATATTTTGAATTCAATAATTGATGGTTATAGATAAATACCAAATACTGAATTTTAGAATTTCAATTCGATAATTAAATAATTGGTAAATCAAATTTCAATTCAGTATTGTATTACATTAATAGAAATCATAATGTATTTGAGCCAAAAAGATTAATAACAAGGGCAGCTTTAGATTGAAAAATTAGCGTCCAACACAACACAGTTTTGAATGGAAAGATAAATGAATAACAAATGTCATATTTCAAAAATATTTTAAACTCTTCTCCACATCCAAAACGCTTTCCAACATATATATAGATAAATTAAATCATAACCTTAAAATCACTTCTCAAACTTTATTTAATTGTCAAAAACAACAAGTAAAAGGAAAATACAATATTTTGATTGGAATAAGAATATTACTTCACTATGTATCATAATATGTATAAGGGGAAATTTATAGCCTAAAAATGAGCAAGTGAACTTATACAAACAACAACAACAACATTATCCCAATGCCTCAAAGGCTCCCATCCATTGCGGGGTAAGTGAGGGTCGGATGTACGCAGCCTGACTCCTATGTTTATAAATATAGCACGACTGTTTCCGGATGACCCATGATGAGCGTCGAAAGTTGCATTGAATAACTGCTACTTCACAGTTGAAAGAAGCGCAGATAGTTTAAAGAGTCATTTTGCTTTATTCCATCATAGCCCAAAGTCAAAAAATAATGAATCTTTGGCTTCATCCAAGATTGATGGAAACGAGCAAGTGAACTTATGATTTCTATATATGTATATAGTAAATTCATGGGAAAAAATGTAGAGGAAAAAAACAAAAGTTTGATGAAGAAAATTAGAAAAAATTGGGAAAAGAGAAAAAATTGGTTGATTCAACATTTTATAGTATAACCAGCTCATTGACATAACTACTCATTGTCAAATTGTATATTGATTATATTCTAGCTGTTTGGTTTTTTTAAATGTTAAAAACATTGTTTTTTTTTTTTTTAAAAAAAACAATTATGTTTAGCTAATTCATTTAAAAGTGTTTTCGATAAACATATCGTATTTTACTAATCTTTTTTAAAAAGTGCTTCAAGAGTCAAATTATGAAAAGGGACAAGTATCAATGTATTTTTAATTTTAAAATTATTTCATAGAGAAGAATTATTTAAATGTAATATTATAAAAAATTTGAATTAAGATATACATATTTAATTTTTCAATCAATATTATACATATATAATAAAAAAATAAATTATTAAAAAAAATATTACCATGATGTTTAAATATAATCAAAATATCGAGCAAAATAAATTTTAAAAATCGTTCCATGAATTATATCACTGCATACAAAAAGTTGACCACAAAACTAAATAAATATATGGGATATATCGGTAAAAAAATTTGTATATGCGGCAAAGATATATTGGTTTTGATAAAAATAATTTTCTGCTTTTGCTTTTTTTTTTTAATTAAAAAAATTAAATTTTTTAGCTTCTTCCTAACAATAGAAAAATTGTTTATGCTTCGATTAAAAATAGTTTTATTAATTGGCCAAAATTTATTTTTTTCGCAAAATAAGTGTTTTGGGCCTTCTAAACAACGATGCCGAACAATCTCTAAATAGAACTTAGGCGCATCTATAACTAGTCGAGAATATCACCCTAAATAAAAACAGTTAGATTTTAAAATCCAATTAAATCTAGCAAAAGATAAAAATTAAGGAAAGTTAAAATTCCATATAAATGATACTATCAACAAAAACTAGTACATAAGGGTTGTTTTGTACGAGAGATTCAAAATAATAATCATGAGATAAAATGAAAAAATATTTATCCTATATTTGGCTACGATATTAGTTAATTTTGAGATTATTTTTTTCATAATTTATAATAAAATAATAAGATAAATTATTTCATATTTATGCTACAATAACTAATTTCATTAAATATCCAAATTTATAAGATATATGCCATTGAGAATTTATATAGTTGATCTAAACAAATTATTATAATAATAAAACAACTTTGTTTTTCCTTATAGAATAGCCAAAATTTCTAACAAGAAAATTAAATAAAATGTTAAAATGCCATACTTAGAATTTCATAATAGGGATTTTATTTACAAATCATAATTGAGATAATTTCAAATATATTCAATAAATTAATTAATTTACAACAAATATAGTTTTCCTTTTTTTACATAAAAATAGTCCAAAATAATTAAAAAAAATACTTAACTATACAATATAGTCTGTCAAAAGTCATAGAAAGTATATACTGACTACACAATGTACATTACTTATACATGAGTTATGCACTAAATATACATCATTATACACTCAAAACTGAATATAACTTGACTATACATAAAATGTACACTAACTGTACATGCCTATACAACAAATGTCTATTTTTTTAATAATTATTTTGGTCGAATGACCTTGCACTATAGTTCCCATTATAATATTCCTATTATAAATGTTTTACTATTAATTGAAAAATTAAGGCCTATAAATAATGGTCTTATGAAGGGATGTTAACACACTCATTTATAGAACAAAATTCCCCTCTTAGAAAAATGGCTACTTTCACATTCAAGTTGGCTTTTGTCTTCATTGCTCTTCTTTTCACTGGTTAATTTCTATATTTTTCTTCTTTTTTTTTATATAAAAATTATGGTATTTAAATATGTTTTATTTTTTTGATTTTGTTGAGTAGATTGTTAGTAGGCTGAAGTGTTATCCCTAGGATTTTTATGAACCATATTATTGGAAGATCTTGCTAATATTTGGAAAAGATTTAGAATAAGTTAAGTGATTAAAATTATTAAAGGATGTCATTATTTGATTGTAACCAAAAATTAGACATGTTTATTGTCTTAACTTATTTTGGAAAAAGAATTACTTCAAAAATAATGTCACTAGTAATCGAGTAATTCTAACAAACGAATTTAAATCCGAAGTTAATAGATAACTGAATATTGCAATTGTAAGAGTAATAAGATCAAGAATTTAGCCAATAATTTGGGAATTATTTTATAACTTCAAGTCATTCAACCATATATAAAATACTTTCCACTTGATAACCTAGAAATTTTATCCATACTGATAATACATTATTTTCTATTGAATCAATAATAAACTAGTGAATGAGCTAGGTTATTTTAGCAGCGATGGCTTATCCATTTTAGGCCTAGAGTAGAGTTTACATGATCGCATACGTGTGTTATTGTTATTTCATTCTAATGATAGTTTAATTTGGTTTGATTTTTCAGCTCATTGGTCACCAAAAACTCAAACAATGGCCATTCGAGATATTTCTCCAGAATTGCAAGCTATGCGGAAGAACTTGATCACTCTTCCTACAAATCGACTTACATTTTGCCTTCAACCATGTAACTATGATTCAGATTGTTCTGGTGACACTATTTGTCAACATTGCAGTATGAATCCTATTTTAGGAGTTGGGGTTTGTCATATTTGAAATATGTAGTAAATTTATTATGTTTTAAAATTCAGCTCTCGCTCTTGAAGCCACCTGGAGTCTCTCTCTTTGTGTTTTGGAATAAACTCTAGCTCTAAAAGCTTGAATATTGTACCGTAATAATATCCTTTTCCTTAAAAAAGGAGTTTGTTCTAAAAAAAAGTATTGCTTGTATGAAAGGAGTTTTCTTCTTCTTTATTTCCTGCCTTTATTTTGTTCTATGAAATTGATGGACTAGAACAAATATAAATAAATGAGTACCTCTGTTGATCAAGCTCACATATACGAGCTTGATCAACTATTAATTTTATATTTCATTTTCTTGTGTTTTATGCATCATTTGATTGTAATTTAAAAGTTTAATTTGGACCCTTCACCTATGTTCCGAAAGATGGACTATTACAAATTATATTTGATATTTAAATATTTATTTCAAAAGATACTTGTCTGAATTTTTCTATAGTTAAATAATATTTAAATTTTGGTTGACGTGCATCTTAATGAAGAGTCCTAGACGAGGAAATCATAATATTCACATCGAATCAACTATTTGACATTCACGTGCTGCATATAATCTTGCTCATAGGCGATTTGAGCTGAATTTGAACGGATCAAGACAGGTTAAAACAATAAGTAAATTATTCTCTAATTCTATCAAAAGTTGCATGGATTATGATGGATTTGACCAAAATAAGCTAAACAACATATCATATCACGCTTTACGTGGAAGAAAAGTAATCTCGCACTTTAGGAGTATTTTAAACTATTTTCTATTAAAATAATTCAGAATTATTTAATATATTGAGTTTCATATTATATTTAAAAGAATTCCTCTTTCTACCCTCGCCAACCTACTTTTCCTCTCTCTGTCATTTTTCTATTTCTTGAATTTTGCCCATTATTTTATTTTTATTTTTATTTTTATTTTTCCAATTTATAATAGAAAAACCATAAAAAAAAAGGAGGAGGAAAACAATAAGTTATTCATATTAAAATCAATTAGCCAACAAATGATGATTTAGTTAAGTAATTATGTATATTGTATTTGCATTTATGTTATATCCAAAATTCAAATTAAAAATAATCTTTTATTCTCTCATATACCTTTTCCCTCGTGATAATAAAAAATCAAAAGAATTTGAACATGTAATTTATTTCTACTTTGAGTCTCTATTATCTTAATTAGGCAGATTTTTTTTTTAAAAAAAAAAGAGGAACGAAAAAAGAAATGAACAAAAAAATTGGATAATTGATAATAAAATTTATATTGATAAAAATGATAATTTACTTAAATGGGGCAATTAGGCGGACGAATATGGATTTTAGTTGAATTCCAGATTCTGATTAAGTTCTAATAAATTAGGAGTCAATTTAAAATAGGTCGATATCAAGATGACATTCAATGAATAATTTTTTAAAATATTACTTTCAAGCAAATCAGGTCAAACTATGGTTCATCAGTGTTATTTATTTATTTATTTGGAAAGAATTTAATTTTGGACTAATCAGATTAGGTCACATTAATAAATATTTAATCATTTCATTTTAAGGAGACCAGTAGAAATCAAGATATATTTGAGCCAAAAAAATTAATTACAAAGACAATTTTAAATTCAAAAATTGACGTCGTCGAGCATAATTTTTACTTAAAAAATTGACGTCGCCGAGCATAATTTTTACTTGAAAAATAAATCAAGAATAATATTATATCAAATTTTATAATTCGGGAATATTTACACCCTTCTCCACGTACAAAAGCTTTTTTCCAACATATATATTGATAAACTAAATCATAATCTTAGAATCAATTCTCAAACTTTATTTAATTGTCAAAAACAACAAGTAAGAAGAAATACAATATTTTTGATTGGAATAAGAATATTACTTCACTAGGTATCATCATATGTATAGTAGAAATTTATAGCCTAAAAATGAGCACGTGAACTTATGCTTTAATTTCTTCGTAAAATTAGGTATTTTATGAATATATATATATATACATATTTTAAAAAATTGATGTAATATTATCGCTAACACTCATATTATAAGAAGGTCGAATAATATATTTAACTAAATGTTTCATTATTTAACTAAAAAACTAGAAATTAATTTTCACTTAGTGTATATATATGTAACACCCGGTAAAACTATCAAAATACTCCTAGATAAGAGAATGTTTCATCACGTATCTTCTCAAATTCTTTTGTCAAATCCGACGCCAGAATTGCGATCAACATAAAAAATTGTGTGAAAAAATGATTTTGGTTGATTTTTAGAGCAATCGGATCAAAAAATAATTCTTTTGGGCAACAATGCAATTCCAGAAAAGTGCACGATATGTCTGCATCACGGACTTATCGCGGGTTTGCACTTAATGGTAATTTTAATTTTCTTCTATGGGATTAGAAAGTCGATCGAAGATTTTTTGGAAAAACTAAACTGGTATGCGACAGGTTTGCATTGCAGACTTGGTCCCTCGACCTGTTCCACCGAAGTCCAAAATTTTAAATCTTTCAAAGGACATTTTAATCTTTTTTCCATCCCTGCTAGACTTAATCAACGACCAATACAGGTCGTTTTTTATCTGAAAAGGGTTTCAAAATCCGTTCTTGAGTCTCTTACTCTAAAACTAAGAGAAGTCTTTGAGCGAAAAAGGGGAGAGAAGCTAGGGTTTCCACGTATTCGACTATGGTCCTTTAGATTGCAATTGTTTATCGATTTTCAGATATATGGAATATTCTTCCATATGTCCCTCATTGATGGTAATAGAAAGATTATAAAAGTATTGAGTCTCTATGCATGATTTTTTTAAGGTTTTCTTGTAAACTATATATTTTATGTATTTTTACTTGATTGATGATCGTCATAAACTTGATTTTTCGAACAAATATTTTTACATGAGTTGTTGCACAAACCCTACATATTTCTTAATAAACGATTGCATGAATGAACCTAGGGAGTGAGTCTAGAGTCTTGACTTGAGAATATTGATTGTGATTGTAATGTGAGCATGATGATAGGTTGATAGAACTTGATGGTCCTAAGAGTCTTCCTGATTGAACTCTAAAGGATTGGTCCAAATTAAAAGTCCTCCTACGTGATTGTTTAATTCACTCTTGAAAGGTTAACGGATTGACATGAGCCCTTGTGCGATTGATTGATTGGATTGATTAAAATTGATTGTTTATGAGCATTGAGTCTTGGGAGGAGTATCGAGCATCGAATTGAGTGAGAGTAAGTTCAACTCGAACTCATCAACTACGTCACCAAACTTAGGAGAGGATTGAACTGTTAAGGCGGATGTATCCTCCTAATAAGGTGTCCTTGAAATAATAGAGGACACGATTGTTGGATTCACTATGGATTCCATTTGTTCTTACCCAGCCAAGGTATTGGACAGTTGTGGCAACATCAACAAGATTATTATACGATCACTGGCTCATAAGTGATTGTTGTCGGATAATAGAAACTCCTATAAAAGTTCTATACTGATAATACTCTAATTGGATTGGAATGATTGGATTGTCTATGATGGGTCATTGTTTACTCTTTGTTCTTACTTTAGATAGACATTTGATATTTTTGATTGAGTATTTCTGATTGATTATTGTTCTACCTATATCTGTTTCATTCAGCCATTTTACATATTCGTACATTCCACGTACTGACGTCTATTTGGATTACATCATTTTATGATGCACAAACATGTACTAGATATCATCAACAAGTGCACCGTTGAGGATCTATTGCAGTCAGCTGAGTTGGTGAGCCCTCCCCTACTTCGGAGGATATTCGTTTATATTTTCATCTAGCTTCTAGAGTTAGACTTTAGATTTGTTTATCTTGATTTGAAGTCATTGGCATCATAGACTAGAGGGTGATTCGTCTTGAGTTGAATATGTACTTTGGGCTAGCTTCCTTCATACTAGTCTTATTGAGTTAACTTGACTTTCATATATTTAGGTTTTTCACTTTTTATTATCATAGTTTTTCGCTGATTTGTTAAATATGTTGATTAAATGAGTTTGATGAAGCTAAATGATTCGCTTGGATATTAGAAATAGCCTTTAAATGTCGATCACGTCTAAGATACCTTCCTGAGGTGTGACAATATATCTATTTATTTTAAGTAGCGCACCCCATATTTTAGAATAGTAGATTCACGGGGCAAAATGTAGAGAAAAAAACAAAAGTTTGATGAAGAAAATTAGAAAAAAAGAGGAAAAAATGGAGAAAGAAGAAAATTGGTTGAAACAACACTATATAGTATAGCCAGCTCATTGACATGACTACTTATTGTTGTTTCGTGTTTTTAAAATTTATTTTCATTCTATAAACCTACTAATATTGTGTTCGACTCTTCTTTTTTAAAAATTTAAGAGTTTAATTATGAAAAAGGACAAGTATCAACGCACTTTTAATATTAAGATTATTTCATAGCGAAATTTTTAAATTTTATTAAATTAAGATATACATATTTAAATTTTCAATCAATATTACTATATTATACATGTATATGAATAAAAAATAAATTAACTATTAAAATAATATTAACATGATAATCGTTTCATGAATTAAATCGCGACATACAAAAAATTGACCATAAAAATGAATAAATATATGGTATATATTGGTAAAATATGTGTATGTAGTAGAGATATTTTGGTTTTGACAAAAATAATTTTCTACTTCTGTTTTTTTTTTTCTTAAGAAGCAGAAAATTATTAACTTCGTCCTAACAACAGAAAAATTGCTTATGCTTTAATTAAATGTAGGTTTACTGATTGGTCAAGCACTTTAATTTTCAATTTTTTTTCTTTCAAAATAAGCGTTTTTAGTCTCTGAACAGCAATATCAAACAACCTCTAAATAGAACATAGTTATCTATAACTATTCGAGGACATGACCCTTACAATTCCATATAAATGATACTATCTACAAAACTATTGGTAATTTTATCATAAGGGATTGTCTTGTATGAGGGATACAAAATAATAACTATGAGATAAAACGAATAAGAAGTATTTATCCTGTGTTTGGCTACAGATATTAGTTAATTCTAAAATTATTTTTTTCATCATTTATAATAAAATGATGAGACAAATTATTACATATTTATGATGCAATAACTAATTTCATGAAATATTTAAATTCATAAAATAACTTCGTTTATTTCTCATCTCTCATGCCAAACGACCCATCAAATAGTATTGAAACATGATGAACCAAAACATATAACTTTAAGCTATTGAGAATTTATATAGTTGATCTAAGCAAATTATTATTATAATAATAAAGTAACCTTTTTTTCTTATGGCATAGTCAAAATTTCTAACAAGAGAATTAAATAAAATGTTAAAATGTCATACTTAGAATTTGAACTTGTGAACGTAGAGCAATTTATGGATCCTTTTATTGACCACTACTTTTGAAGTTTTATTTAATCAATTTTATCTTATTTACAAGTTATAATAGGGATATTTTTAAATATATACAATAAATTAATTAATTAAAATAAATACAACTCTTTTTTATTTATATAAAAAATAGTTCAAAATCATAAAAAATATACTTGACTATACAATATAACTTGTCAAAAGTTATAAAAATTATACACTGACTATATAATGTTGATTACTTATACATAAGCTGTACACTAAATATATATTTTATACTCGGAAACTTAATATAGCTTGACTATACATAAAATGTACACTAACTATATATGCATATACAGCGAATACCTATTTTTTTATAATTATTTTGACCGAACGGCCTTGTAATATAATTATCTCATTATAATATTGCTATTGCAAATGTTGTACTATTAATTGAAATGCTTGAAGGGTGTAGGTAATCTTAGCTATTCATAATTGAAAAAAAGAACAATTGTTGAAATGAATAGATGATTGAAATACTTTTAAATTAAGGCCTATAAATAATGGTCTTATGAAGGAATATTAACACACTAATTTATAGAACAAAATTCCTCTCTTAAAAAAATGGCTACTTTCACATTCAAGTTGGCTTTTGTCTTCATTGCTCTTCTTTTCACTGGTTAATTTCTATAATTTCCTTAACTTATTTTAAAAAGATATATGCTATTTAATTATGTTTTCTTCTTTGATTTTGTTGAGTGGAATGTTTGTAGTCTGAAGTGTTATGCCTAGGATTTTTTATGAACCATATTATTGAAAGATCTTGCTTATAAAAGTTTTAGAATAAGAGTAGTGATTAATTAGTCTGATTTAAAATTATTAAAGGGATGTCATTTTTTGATTGTAACATAAAAATTAGGCATGTTTATTGTCTTAAATTATGTTGGAAAAAGAATTACTTCAAACATATTTTCACTAATAAGTAATCGAGTAACTCTAACAAATGAATTTATATTCGAAATAAGTAGCTGAATTTTGCAGTAGTAGAAGATATAAAATCAAGAATTTAGCCAATAATTTGGGAATTATTTTATAATTTCAAGTCATTTCATTGGCAACTTCCGGCAACCATATATAAAATCTCTTCAACTTGATAACCTAGAAACTTTCTCTATACTGAAAGTACATTATTTTCTATTGAATGAACAATAAACTAGTGAATGAGTCAGGTTATATTAGCAATGATGACTTATTTTTTAAGGACTAGAGTCGAGTGTACATGATCTCATACGTGTTTTATTGTATGTTTCATTCTAATGATAGTTTAATTTGATTTGATTTTTCAGCTCATTTGTTTACAAAACCTCAAATAATGGCCATTCGAGACATTTCTCCAGAATTACAAGCTATTGGAAAGAATTTGATCACTCTTCCTGCAAATGGACTTACATTTTGCCTTCAACTGTGTAACTGTGATTCAGATTGTTCTAGTGACTCTATTTGTCAACATTGCAGTGTGAATCCTTTTATACCATTTGGAGTTTGTCGTATTTAAAATACTATGCAGTAAAGTTATTATGCTTTAAAATTCAGCTCTCGCTCTTGAAGCCACCTGGAGTTTCCCTCTTTTTGGTTTGAGAATAAATTCTAGCTCTAAAAGTTTGAATATGTACTATTGTAATATCCTTTTTCTTAGAAAAAGTTTTTCTTAGAAAAAGGAGTTTATTATGAGAAAATAATGTTGTTTATGTGAAGTTAAATTTCTTATATATCTTGAAAAACTTTAATAGCTCAGTTGATTGATTATTTAAACTTCTTACATGTTTGATTATATGATATCTCAATACTCCAGGAGCAGAGGTAAAGTATTACTTACAAATTCAGAGAGACCCATTAAATTTGTATAAATTCTATATTTGTATTTTTTTAAAAAATAATATATATATAAACACTTAATTACAAATTCAATAAATATGACAAATTAAACGATGGATTCGATAGCAAATTCTGAACTTATAAATTTTAAATTTTTGTTCTGTTTCTATGATCCTCAATTCCTAATTTAAGCATTATCTTAATTCAACCTTTTCATTTCTCTCAAATAATATCTAATACCAGACTTTTTTTCTTCTTATTCTTTATTTCTTGCCTTTATTTTGTTCATAAGAAACCTGTATACTAAAAACAAATATAAATAAATGAGTAACTCTGTTGATCAAGCTCACATATACGAGCTTGATCAACTATTAATTTTATATTTCATATTTAATGATCCAAACCAATATCTTTCTAACCACCTAAAGATAGTATTCATAGGTCGTTCAAGATCTACGTCCATATGAATTGAAAGTTCTATATGATTGTGATCAATAGTTAGAATGAATCAATAGGTCTTTAAATTATTTATTTTATCAAAATTGAAATGCTTCTATTGAATAACTATGATATATACTTTGCATTTGATTGAACAAATGATTGTTGGTGTGCATCTTAATGAGGAATCCATGATATTCACATCAAAATCAACTCTTCTATATTCACGTTATGCATATAGTTTTGCTAATGTGCGATTTGGGCTGAATCTGGACGAGTCAAGATGAATTGAAGCAGTAAATCGGGTCAAGATGAGCTAAACAACAAGTCATATCACAACCTATCCACTCGATCCATCATTTTTTTACAATTTTTAAACTTTCATTTTATAATTTTGTCTAATGTAAAAGAGATCTATAAAATAAAGAAAATGATAATTTGAATTTATTGGATATTTTAAAAATATTTTAACTATTTTTCTGAATGTCATTACTTAGTCATAATGTGTCATTGATGACTACATAAAAATATTTTTGTGTACACAAATATTATAATGTGCAAGATAATATTTCACTCAAAATATTTTGTGTTACCATAAACTTCTATATGGCAAATGTAAGGTAAAATTCTTGGCAATTTTGTGGCCATTTGCATGGCAATTTTAAGGCCACTTACATGGCACTTTCAAGGCCAAAAACTTGACAAGTTTAATGCCAAATGCTTGGCAAGTTTAAAGTCAAAAGCTTGGCAAGTTTAAGCCCATAAACCATACTTAATCTATAAGTTTTCACAAGTATAAATAAAGCTTCATTCTTGAGACAAAGGATGAAGTGTGAGAGAAAAGAAGTGAGTAAGAAAGAGTGAAAAAGAATAGAAAGCTACTACACTTTCGTTATATTTTCTTGTGATTTTAACTTACTATTATAATCCCCTTTCCGGTTTGCTTATTTTATAGTAATTATATTTTGTTGATTCCTGTATCCTCTAAGTAATTAGAGAAGGCTTGTTTAATCCTGAGGAACATTTTACACTGTTGAAATAGTTTCTTAGCACAGTGTCCAGCATGACTCAAGTATTATTTTTACTTATATATGTATACTACTTAAACTTATAATTGTAGTAATATTTATCTAAATTTCTTTGTATTATTTTGACGCACTAATCTTCTCTTGTATTTTGTCTTCCCAAATATATATAAGAAAGAGAGATTTTCAATTTTTCCACTACAGAATTTTATAATTAGTTAAACAAATTTTTTTAACTCGTGAAATAATTCAATCAACTATTAATTTACTTTTTCTATCGGTTTAGACTTGCAAAAGTTTAAAATTGTAATGCTTTTATGTTTTTATCTTAATCAAATATTCTTGTAAATTATGCATGAGGTAGTAGTGATGATGAATGAAAAGAAAAATACTTATTTTCGAAACTATAAGGATATTTTTAAAATTTAAACATGTGATAATACATTGACCAAACCAATTGGTAAAATAAATCTATACAAGACTCTACAAAGGTAGTTTAATAAATCGAGTAGCTTTATATGAAAATTTGTTGAATAATAATTCTTCATTTTTTTTTAAGAAAATGATTTGCTGAATATTGAGATTGAAAAAAGAACGTCATACTTATATTAATGTCTGTTTTTCTAGAGTTCACAAAAAAACATAGAACCCCTCTTCATTGTACTCACTTATGTTAATTTTTAGGAAAACTACATAAAATAGACTCGATTACGAAATTAGTTATCAAAAATCAATCCAGTCCAAACTATTCATCACTTACCCCACTTTCTTCTTTCTCATTTCGCGGATGACTCAGCTCAATGTCAACATCACTAGTTTATGATACTCTATCGGTATATTGATACCATAATGATATTATATATGATTGAGTTTATACCTCTATGATACTCCATTAGTATGTTGATACCCTATCAATATCATATAGGATTGTGCTCCTTTTTAAAAAAATAAATAAGAAATAGTTAAGAGAAAATTATTGAAGTCGTAATCTTATTTGTTAAACGTTAAACTCTGATGGTATCAAACAATAATTGAGCAGGCTTCACAAACCTAGCTTTCTGAATATGGCTAAAGGCATTATGTTGATGCTAACCCCCAATCACATAGTGCTTTA
>JAPFFP010000009.1:6165263-6188660 GCA_026153255.1 Solanum medicagineum | reverse complement strand
TTTTTTTTTTTATTTTTTTTTTTTTCTTCCCCCCCCCCCCCCCCCCCCCCCCCCCCCCCACCCAAAAAAAAAAAAAAAAGAAAAAAGAAATGAAAAAGAAAAAGTATGGGCTCCCTCATGTTCTATTCTGGTTGATCTTAGGTTTGTAATCCCTCCTATCTCCAAGGTGTTTTCTAATATATAAAGGCCAAGGTCTATTGATGTTTGTTGTTTGAATGCAAACACCTTGGTGACACATCCTTCCACCAAATGTGGAGCAAAATTATCCTGAATTTCAGGCAAAGATTACTCTAAATGATTTATCCCACTCTTTCCTTTTGTTAATCGTCTAAGAAAGTATGAGTAGGATAACTTGTATGTATACGATCTTGCATAATAAAATTGTTTACCATCTTGTTTGTTTGGATACCCGTTCCTGGTGCTGATTATTGCAGTACTGTTAAAATTATGGGAAAAGCTGGCACATTGTACAATAAACTTTAAGTTCACAGCTGGTTCCTGCATATTTGTCACATCTGGTTAAAGAGAAGACTATTCTAGTGCAGTCTTATCCAAGAGACGTTTAATGCATTAATTTTAACCAAAAACAAAAGGGAACGATTATTTACTTCCCTGAGTTCTCCTCATTCCGTTTTGGTTCTGTTAATATTGTCATAACTTGTATCGTCAGCCGTCAGGTGTTATTCTAGTTTTGTCATAACTTGTATTGTACCATCATCATACTAACCAAAATGAGAATAAAGAATAAGTTAAAGTATTTACGTATACTAATAACAGCAAAATTTTCTGAAGTGTTTTATTAAGTCTAAAACGTATCTCAACTAGTAGGTATCAACTATGTGGATCTTTTTCTTCCATTGTGTCCTATCTTTAGTAAAGTCTGCATCGTTACCAAGGATGTGTAGGTCTTTCGAGACAACTTCCATCCATGGGATTTTAGGTCTACCCCATCCCCTTTTAACACCTTTCACCATATTCTACACCTATGAACCGATACTTCTGGAGGTTGCACATGTCCAAACCATCTCAAACCATGTTCTCGAATTTTATCCTCAGTGCGTGCTACTTGTCCTCTTGGATGAATGTGGTCATTTATAATCTTATCTAATCTTGTATGCATGTCTTCATATTCTCTGGCCAAAGAAAAAAGAGACCACGAGATTCTTTATAGAGTTTGTGAAAGAAATATTACAAGATTTTGTGTGTGTGGGTTTTTCTAGCAGCGGAGGAGCTGCCATCTACCATGCCAATGACGTATTGAGCAGGTAATACATAAAATCCGCTGCAACCTCAAAGGCCATAGTACTTAATTCTGCTAGTCAGTGTGATTTAGAAAGTATCAAATGCAAATAGATTGTAATTCCCTATGTGAAGTTGATTAGAAAAGGCAAAAGATGCATATTTTGTAACTTTACAATGATAAGTATGACAGATTGTGTAGTAATGACAGTTGTCTGTCAGTGGACTAACACATTATCATTTTTGCTTGTTGTAATTGCAGGATAGTCTGCCTAAAGAGCAACTTGGGCACAATGGACAGACTGCATCAGAAGTATGGCTTTAGTTATAGTTTTCAGATTTCTTCCATACTTTTCTACTGTCAAAAGTGCATTCTGACCTACAAATTTAAAGGGTTCACAACTCATGAATTTTTATGCCGTCACTCTTTGCTACTATTTGTAAACTCTTATTTATCAAGATGATGTGGACATTAGGAGGAGATAGCTTCTTTACGGGCAAAAATTGTGGCTTTGGAGGAAGAGCTTAAGAAATCCAATCAAGAGGCCGCAGATTATCACCATCGGTGTCAACAGCTGGAAAAGGTACAACTTCTTGTTGATTACCTGGAGCACTGGAAATAACCCCGATATTGAATGATGTATTTACTTTCTGTTGTTTGTCATTCTTTGTTCTCTAATTGTATTAACAACATCAGTTATACAGAAATTCCTGCATTATTTTATACTAAATTCAATATCAAATAACAAGATATGAATTAGTAAATACATGTATAAGGACTCATAAATGCCTAGCATTTGCTATATCTGGTACTTGTTAAGTTAGCCATCTTTTGTTATTGCTTGCATGTTTTCAATAATGTTTAATAATATTGATTGTAAAGCTATAACAAGGTCTTTGAAATAAAAGATTATGCTTAGTCGAGGAACATGAAATTTGTTACTCCCTCTAGTCCACGTATTAAGAAACCAGTTAATAACATTTTGACACTCTTTCCCTCTCCTCAATATTAATTAAGAAGTGTTGAAAGACTTTTTAGAAATTTTTTCATATCATTTATTAGACAAGAGTAAAGTTGGAATAATATATACCTTGATTTTTGAAGAATCGCCTATTTTGGACCAAGTTTGAAAGGTAAGAAAATCACTTATTGTGGACAGGAAAGCGGAGCAATTTATCTCATAGTATGCCTCATTTTAAACTCTTAAAATATTTCATTGTTTGAGTTACAGAAAAACTTAATAGTGTAAATTTTATTTTGATTTGTATTCCTATAGTGTAATTATAAAACATATGATAATAAACTGAACATGAAATTGGATAAAACAAATGGAATAAGTTGATGATATTATTAGAAACAAATGTTTAATCAATTTAAAACCAAACAACTCAAGGGGTAATCTTGACACCGGAAGACCTTAGGAAGCGAAGGTTTTTTTTGTATTAGTTGGCGTTACTTATTCAAGGAGGCGGGTAAAGATGTGGACCATCTTCTATATTGTAGCCTAGCCACAAAGTTATGATGGGATATTTTTAGAAGGGTTTAGTATTTCACTGGTAATGCCAAGATCTGTGAAGGAGCTGATCTTCAACTGGAAGTGCGGAAGAATAAGGAGAAAATACAAGGTGCGGAATGGTGCTCCGCTAGTTTTTATGTGGGTTGTTTAGAAGGTGAGAAACAAGAGAGCCTTTGAGGGGGTAGAGATGAGTTCTGTTCAGTTGAGGAGTAATCGCCCTCCCTTGTTTTCTTTAGTGCCCCGATGTAGTACAACAACAACCAAACAAACATTCTAGATTACATGTACAAACTTTTAAACTACTAAGGAAAAATCTGATAACAAATGCAAATAATTCAAATTACAACCCTAAATTATAATCTGTATATAACTTGTCTGTGAACCAAATGACCCATCAGTTGATTTGACTTTCAATAAAATTTTCAATTGCAACTGACCTTTGCATTGCACACTTTGATTGTACAGGAACTGAAGGATCTTAAAGATTATGAGCAGCAGACAAAGCCAAAGGTGTGCTTCATCGGTTGCATTTCTTCTTTTCATCGTTCAATTTCTGTTTCTGCCCTTGAAATAATTGTTACTGTTTGTGCAAGAAATTATTTAGTTTGTGAGGTTACCTCTGCGAACCAGATAACCAAATAATATTTATGGCACTAACTAGCTACATCAGTGTGCTTGTCGCCAAATCATTTTTTTGTCGGCTCTGATTGGTACTATATTTGCTTAAGTTACATTTCTTTCAAGTTATCATCATATGTATGAATATGCTATTGAAGAATGCATCTGTTCATATGATTTACTTGATGGAGGAAACTGACAGAGTTGGTGTATTCAGCTTGAGATAGTTATTCAAACTAAAAACCAGACTTTTCAACCTTGTATAGAATTATGAAATATTGAATAGGCTGTAGTACCAAAGTTCTTTGCGTGTATATGGTATGTGTGGCTTGCATATTTACGTACCCGCAATTTCTGCACTATTTTGTTTTCCTAGCAAAGTATTTTTTGCAAACTTGGTTTTGTTGATACTTGAAGTGCTTCTTTTTTTGGTCCATTTGTGGACATAACTATCTCATGCAAGTCGTGTGAACATCACTATTTGGCTGTCCTGTCAAATTATTGCTGTCAAATTCTGCTCTGTTTAACCTGCAAATTTTCCTCTTAGCGGTGTCCCATTGTGTCTGCAATGATCTCATGTCAACAAGCTGGTAAAAAACCAAGTTGATGAAAAATGGTTCATGTTATACCTTCTTGTTGGTATTCCCTCATTGCACTGGTTCATTTATTTATCTATTTTGTCTGCAGAGAATGAAAATAATGTCCGAGTTGCTAATATCTGTTTCAAAAGCTGAGAGACAAGAGGCTCGGATGAAGGTGCGCCAGGAATCTTTGAGACTGGGCAATGTGGGAGTAATCAGGTACATCATTCACATCAAGTGTTATTTATAGTGAGCACTTTGCTGCTTGGTGTAGTATATAAAGTACGTTCAACATATGAGAAGGCATCACGAGTGTGAGAAGTGAGAGAAGGTGCAATGAGTTTCCACAATTGTGTGTTTATGCTGACCATCTCTCTTTAGTCAATATTTGTTTACCTTAGTTATGGATAAGCTAAATACTGTACATATAGTCAACCCAATTAACTTCGAAGTGAGGCTTTATTGTTGTTCTTATAACAATAGTATGGTGATGGATTCCATGGTGCAGGTTATTGTCATATAGCATTGTGTAATTCATGGAACTAGAGAATGGAACTTTGTTTGGGACTATGGATAAGCACTCTAGATGTGATGTTTTAGGATAAGTAGATGTAAGACAAAATATTGCACTGGATTTAACTTCCATAAACAGGAATAATGGTGAAGTGAAATTTGTTGCGATTGTGATGCCTTAATGCAAAAGAGCAAAAGATTTTAGATGCCTAGAATGGCACATAGATGCAAATGTACAGAAACAAAATAGGAGGACTACTTATCAAACGATATAGAAGGGAATCAAAATAACACGGCTGAAATAGAAGTTCAACATAAGTAATCCAAGTGTAAATGTTGGGCACCTAAGATCAGACATAGATGGAAGTGTAAACATGTGAATATTAAGATGAAAGTACAAGATTTGAGGAATAATGGTGAAGCAAAATTTGACGAGATTGTGATGTCTGAATGCAAAAAATTTAGATACCTATACTCAGTCTTGCAAGAAAATGGTATAATAGATGCAAATGTACATAGAAACACAAAAGAATGATTACTTATCAAAAGAAATCTGGTGTCTTACGTGTTAAAAAGTGCCATTTAGACTTAAAGCTAATTTTTACGGAGCAGTGGTTAGACCGGCTTCCTGGTATGGGGTGTAGTGTTGCCAATTAAGAACTCTTTTGTCTGGAAGATGGAAGTTGCGGAAATGAGGATGGATGTGTGGCTTACTAGGAGAGATATGGTCATACATGAAGATAATCGAGCCAAGGTGGAAGTGGTCTCCGCCGCAAACAAGATGTGGAAGGCTAGGTTGAGGTGGTTCGGGCATGTTAAGAGGAGATGCATTAATGCCCCAAATGAGGATGTGTGAGAGGTTGACACTGGTAAGGTCATAAGGAGAGGTAGGAGGAGGTAGGCCGAATCATTGTTGGAGAGAGGTGATCAGGCAGGGACATAGCAAACTTTCCGCTTACCGAGGACATTACCTTGATAGGAGCGTGTGGAGATCGAGAATTTGGAAAGAAAGCTAGTAGTAAATAGTTTTGCATTTGATCTCGCCAACTAGTAGGATTAGTATTATTTTTGGTATTTTTATTATTTTACTACTAGTACTTGTTGTCTTGTATTTTCTATTTCTTACTAACCTGCTATTGCTTATGTTTTCATAAATGTTGTGCTTTTGCGTTCTTTGAGCTTTGGGTCTTTTTGGAAGCAATCTCTCTATTTGACAAGGTAGGGGTAAGGTCTACATACACTCGATCTTTTCTAGACCCCACTTGTGGAATTATATGGGGTATATTGTTGTTGTACTAATCAAAAGAAAAAAAAAATGAAAATACATGGCTGAAATAGAGGTGTGCTTCAAGAGTGATATCCAGAAGGGAGTGAATGTGGACATCCAAGGTTCAACATAGACAAATTTATAAATGTGAATGTTTAGATGGATGTACAGGATTGGACAAACTGAGAATGAACACATCTTGGTAGCAGCATCACCCATAGAGGTTAAATGAGATAAAGTCTCGTTTGCCCATTTTTTTGAACAGGTAAGTAGTGGTTGTATTGAAAGTGAAAGTAGTCGAGCACTAAGTCAGAGCTAATACAATTTATACAGTTAGGGATTCTCCTATATAAAAGAAAAGTAAGAAAGGATTCCTTTTATACAAGTTCCTCTTCCTTTAGCAAGTCTATAAAATGTACTGTACTAATTTTATTTTTAACGTCCTGAAGATTGCACCAATAAGGCAAAAGCGATGAGTATCAGAGTATCTATACTCAATCTTCTGCACATTATCATCTTTTCCCTTGAAACATCTTGGATTTTTCTCTCCACAAAACCCAGCAAATACAAGCTGGTATTCTTTTCCATATCTTCCTTACAGGTTTCTTCGAACAACATACCCAGTGTGATCCGGATCCCACAAGTGAGGTCTAAGGAGAGTGGGGTGTACGTAGATTGTTTATAAGTTAGGTTGTTTCCGGCAGACCTTCAGCTCTAGAAAATTGTTTTCAAAACAGGTTTGAAAATATAATGGAGTAAAAAAAAAGTTATACCATGCCCTTTGGGGTGGCCTGATGGTTTGGGCTTGAGACTTCCATGTTGGAGGTCTCAAGTTCGAAACCCCTTGCTAAAGAAAGCAAGGTTTTCCTTCTGGGTCGAGCTCGTAGCACCGGGCTTGCCTAGTGCGGGTTACCTCTCCTATATGGTTTGCAAACTATTGCACAGGAGTGGGGGTTTACCTTGTGCGCATCCAAAGAGTAGCGGCTGCGGGTTCCCCTTGTCATTAAAAAAAAGTTATACAAATGAAAAGAAAAGTATTGACAACAAAAAATAGTAAAGATAACCAAAGTAAAGGAAACAACATTAGTAACAAAGTTGAAAACTAAGATAATAATAGAATAATAATACTGATAAGGAGAAGAGGGAGCAGATAAGTCTAAACTAGAAACATGCTCTCCCATAGTGAAGAGAGAAATTGCTCGTCCCATAGTGAAGAGAGAAATTGCTCGGCTACCCACTTACCTCCATTCACTGACTGAGGCGTGGTAAGTGGTATCTTGAATTTGTTAAAAACAATGATCACATCTGACTTTCCAAAGAGCACTCTAGAAAGAGATGACTGCAATTTTCCGCTTCATTGTTACACATAAAGCACCTACTGCATAGTGACAAACCTCTTTTCTGTAGATTGCTTTGTGTCAGGCACACCTCTTGAGTAAAAAACCCCATAAAGCAATAAACTTTGCAAGGAGACATTGAATTCCATAAGTGCTTCCAGGGCCAACTAATAGGGCTGCTATCCTCACAGTTAATTGTTTTGTAGCATGAATTAACAGAGAAAATTCCATTCTTTTGCATATCCAGAGAATACTGTCAAGTGCCTCGACATTTAGAGCCACTTTAATCGTCCAATGAAAGAGCCACTCTAGGTATTCCCAATCAAAGCAATTCCTTCTAAAGCTAGTGCACCAGCATGTACTTGTACGTTCATTGGTCCTTAGGTGCAGCACTATAATGATTGAAGGTAAGATAAAAATTATGAGACATGCATAAAATCACCTAGGGGGAAGTTCTCTTTGAACACCTACAATCTCTCAGATGCCAACATGCTCAAAAATAGAATACTATGTAAGCAAAAGATCCATATGGTTCATGACAACTTATGTTGGAGTGAGGTCTAGTTGTTATTATGCTTACATGAGGAGTGGCTTTACAAGTGACTGTTATTTTAGTTATAGACTCGTAAGTCCATTTCAAGGATAAGTGTGAGTGTTAGAGAATCTTTTAGCTTTAGTAAACCATTGGTATGTCTTCAAGTACAAATTTTCTTGTATTGAGAATAAAATGGGTCTGAATTGAGCAAAATGGATACATAGAATTCATATACCCGATCCCAACTAAGGATTGAGTGTAGTTGATTGATTGATCCCAACTATGGATTGAGTGTAGTTAATTGATTGATTGATTGCTGGGATTTCGTTGGTGATAATTATGTAACAAGTAAACTTATAGAACTCTAGATTATCAATAGACTGTATGCCCATCCTCGAAGTATCAATTTATTTTGTGTTATCAAATATGATATTTTGAATGTCTTCATTTTTGTGAAAGCTGATTCTTTTCTGTTCTTTGGTTAATTGCAGAGCTGGAACCATTATATCTGAGGCCTGGGAAGATGGGCAAGGACTAAAGGACCTCAATGCCCAACTTGTACGTTCCGTATTTGGTGGTCTGGCAAGAGAGTGCTTTTCTTGTAATTTCATTATATGGATATATTAATATATCTATACCGACAACTAACATAGTCACTGCCTGTCCATTTAGCTTGTACAGTACAATAGAGCTTCAGTTAATGTCCTAACAACCATGCCCACACAAAAGGAGATACACGAATTAGGAAAAACTAGTAATCGAGAATCTCAGAGTTGAGTAAAGAATTTAAATAATAGTTTAAATATAATGGAGGGTTAAACTGAACCCGTCACACCACTAATAAGTAAGGTGAAGTGGTACTAGTTTAAGTTCCCTGGATCCTTGGACAGCAAGAGTTGTTTTTCAAGGCAAGAGGCATTTCATGCATTAAAAAGGAAGGCCGGCCAAGTTAATTTGGAGATTTACCGGTCTATAACTTCAGTTAGATTATTGACTAGCTGAATAAACCCAATGTGGGCTGATCCTATATGCTATTAGTTTCTGGTGTTTCCATATTAGTTAGAGTGCTAAACATTGTTTATATCCTAGAACTAACAAGTGTTAATTTTTAATAAATCTTCTTTTGTTTTTTACAGAGAAATTTAATAGAAACAAAAGAAGCTATTGAACGGCAGCGCAAATTGCTGAAGAAACGACAACCAGGTGAAGTTTTTTCCTTTTGAATCATATGCATTCCTCATGTTTCCTCTTGGATAGAAATATGGTGTTATTTTGGTGAGTGAGTGGATTGTGTCCCAGAAATGTCCAAACCTGTTTGTTTTTTATTAATAGCACTTATATCTCTGGACTCAAATCTGCTCTTTGTTTAATGGCTGCATGACATTCTAAAGTTCTAACTCAAGTTGTGTGATTTTCAAGTTCACTATTGTCTTGGTAGATGGCATTAGAATAAAGCTAGAGCTTTAAGTACACCATATTTAATTTATATTTGTCTCTTGCTCGAGTGCTGTTTCAGCAACATTCACTGGAGGTCCTGTCTTAGTATAGTAGCTAAGGCTTATCAGCTTGGAAATAATACTTTATCAAAATGATTTTCTTGTTGGCTTCTTGTTCATGATAGTTTATCATAGTTTCAGCAGGATTAGCTGTTCATTTGATTTTTCAATTTCTTTGATTGTCCAAAACTGTATTTCTTGAAATATACAAGGTTACTAGCAATAAGGTTGACCCTACCATTGCAGACAAAAGTGATGGAGGAGATGTGGAGGGAGGTTTGCAGGAAGAAGATTCTTTCATTCAGGATGAAATCTACAAATCTCGTTTAGCTAGCATCAAAAGAGTTAGTGTCCTCTTTCTTTTCTGAATATTTGTCTGCCTGTCAGTTCTCTGTCATTTGTGGTGCTTGTTGCTAAAATATTCTCCATGCTTCACACCGTCATATTCATTTTTATCAGGAGGAAGATATGATAATGCGTGAGAGAGATCGATATGAACTTGAGAAAGGAAGGCTGATTCGTGAAATGAAACGCATACGTGATGAAGATGGTTCTCGTTTTAACAATTTTCAGATTTTGAACCACCGATATGCCCTCTTAAACCTTCTGGGAAAAGGAGGATTTAGTGAGGTCTACAAGGTAGGAATCTGAAAGTGTGTTAAATATATTTTCATTCACCAAATGGTAATGTAGACCTCTTTTATGTATTAAGATATCTGGAAAAAAATATCCCTTTTATTCACTTCAAATTGCAAAATTCTGGCAGGCTTTTGACTTGGTAGATCATAGATATGTTGCATGTAAGCTACATGGACTAAATGCTCAGTGGAGCGAAGAGAAGAAGCAAAGTTACATACGACATGCAATCAGGGAGTACAACATCCACAAGACTTTGGTGCACCATCACATTGTGCGGCTTTGGGACATTTTTGAGATAGACCAAAACACCTTTTGTACCGTCTTGGAGTACTGTAGTGGTGTGTTTATTCCCTTTGTTGCAGAATCAATATAGTACAGTTACTATTATGCTCAGTGCAATAGGTATTTTAGGATTCCCCCTCATATTTGTCATAAATATTTTTGCCTGTAGGAAAGGACCTTGATGCTGTTCTCAAAGCAACACCCGTGCTGCCAGAAAGGGAGGCAAGAATCATCATTGTGCAGATTTTCCAAGGCCTTATTTACTTGAACAAAAAGTCTCAGAGGATCATCCATTATGATCTGAAGCCAGGGAATGTTCTATTTGATGAGCTTGGTGTTGCTAAAGTCACTGATTTTGGTCTAAGCAAGATAGTGGAGGATGATGTTGGATCCCAGGGCATGGAGCTCACATCCCAGGGAGCGGGAACATACTGGTGAGTGGCAGATTTTTGCTGTCACATTTGTCATTATGTTTTTACTGAGGTGCAGTAGTTCTGAACTTACTTTTGCTGTCATTTCTTGCCTTTGTAAACTATTACTAAGGTCCATTATTTCTGGTTGTATTGTTTCTGCAGGTATCTACCTCCCGAATGCTTTGAGCTAAGCAAGACACCTCTTATATCCTCAAGGGTGAGTGCTCCTGCTTTGCTTTGATGAAGTTAAATAGGACTCCACTGTATATAGGAGTACACAACATTTTCTTTAGTTCTTGTTCCTAAAGATCTTGGACTTAATGCTGTGTCTGCATCTTGATTGATGCATATTTAATCGTAAAAGTCCATGATGAATGAGCAGTTATGTGTTTATGAACTTAACTTGTAACGTATATTTATGTAACTAGGTTGATGTCTGGTCAGCTGGTATTTTGCTGTACCAAATGCTGTTTGGTAAACGCCCCTTTGGGCACGACCAAACACAAGAGAGAATATTAAGGGAGGATACAATTATTAAAGCAAAAAAAGTTGAGTTCCCTACAAGACCAGCTGTCTCTAATGAGGCAAAGGTGAGTTTTTTCTTATCCATATCTGAAGACATTTCTTTCTGACAAGAAGATGGTCAATTGTCCCTATTTTATTTTCCTTTTTGTGAGCATTATCAAGATAAACCGAATAGTCGGTTAATACTGTTATTTCTACTGATGTACAGTAGGTATCTTGTACCCAGTTTAAGATAAAATGAAACCAATCAATGGTTTGCTTACTGCTTAGGTCATTTGATGTCCAAAATGTGGTTAGTGTTTTGGTCACAGCTATATTGTGCTCTTACTGAAACATAATGATATGGCTTCGGTTCAAGTTGAGTACTTGTGTGGACGCTCAAATTGGCTTCATTCTTTATCTCAATCCACATCAATTACTGTATGGCTAGCATGACAGTAGTCCAGACCTATGTTGCTCAAATTGTTATATTGCTTCCTGCCTGTGATGCTTGGATCACTGGTTTTATTGATTCTCTCTTTTCTGTTTGTTTGGGCAGGAGTTTATTCGTCGCTGTTTAACATATAATCAAGCAGAGAGGCCAGATGTTTTGACTATCGCCCAAGACCCTTACTTGACATACACAAAGAAATGATGTGATGATGTTAATCACCACAACATGGGCAGAAGAGGGTCATGTCTCTCGTCTATGAAAGTCGTTGCTCTCCTAATGTAGGTACAAGGAGTGGTGCTCGGGAAATTTGTACATTTGTAAAGCGTGTGTAATTTTTTGTCCCTGTACCTTCATGTGGTCCATCCCCATGCTTTCCATATTTTGGTTCTCTTCTCGGAAGGTCTTCTATGCCATGCTTATTTCCTGTTCCTGAAACTCGATGAGCACATCGATGAAACTCTATGGCGATTAGGAAATCAATTGTTCATATTCTACCTATTTCTATGTTGGTAGAGCTTATACATACTTTGCTAGAGTAGAAAAAAAATGCAAGTGGTTGATGAAATGATTTCATCACCTAATGTTTGTTGTTTAATCCTGTCAAGTTTGTAACTGAATTTTACTTGGACGTGTATCTGTTTTTTTGAATGATAAAGAGATATTGTTTGAATTTATGCATCTTGCTTTGCTTTTTAATCTATTTCAAAATAAAATTCGCCCGAGGGTATGATCTAGTGGTCAATAAAGTGAGATGAGAATTATGAGATTTCATATTCAAATCTCAGCAAAGACAGAAACACTTGGCAATGTCTTTTTCATTTGTCATAATCATGGTGGATAGAATCATCTAGGGGTGGCCATTGGGTGGGTTGAATCAAATTTGAACTCGTTTTAATAGGTCAAGACATTAAACGGAGTCAAGACTTGATCCAACTCAAATTTGCTTGGGTCAAAATGGGTTGAGCAACGGGTTATAGAGCGATTTAAGATCCAACACGACTCAATTTTATTAAGTTTTACTCATTTTATTTGTTTTTTTCCCCAATATTTTAGTACTTAATTAAATTATATTTTTTTTTATTATGGCTATATAAAGCATCAACTTAAAAAAAAATAGTTTGAAAATATTTTAACAAGATTTCTCTCGGATTAATTTAGATTGCATATCCACCCAATTTTAAATGGATTGAGATAGTTGAGCTAATAAGTTTGCCGGGATGGGTTGGGTTCAAACTTCAATGGGTTGGGCTTAATTTTGCCACCCCTAGAATCATTTGATATTTGTTCTAGTGTGAAATGACATACACCACATGGAGTTAGTCGACATGCACGTAAGTTGACTAGAATACCAATATTATAAAAAAATAAAAAATCACAAAATTCAAATGACTCAAATTTAAATGGTATTGCGAATATATGGTTTTCTCGATCACAACGGACACTTACAAGTTAATAAGGTTGGTTTTTTGTCACAAATTTGAGTACCTTAGAAAGGCTAATTCAAGTACATTGCCATTAAAAATATTATACATTGAAGTACTGAGTTGCTGATCAGCATTATTTCAAGGGCTGTTACTCCTTAGTACTTTAGAACACCATCAAATGAGCCAACGGAGGCTTTACAAGCTTCAGACCTCAGGGCTTTGGTATAGTAGTCAGAGCACAACATGTGATGTGTGAGTTAGGTGCATGTCACGAGTTTGAACCATGTTTCAGGTGAAAGCCTGCTATGTAAGTGAAGAAGGATAAAGGGGTGAGCCCATTATCTACCACGTTTTAGACTGTGTGAAGTGGACTTGGAATTTCTCAGTTATGAGCAAAACAAAATATAGCAGCAGGCTCCAAACTAAAGCATTCATTCCAAGGATGGTCCTGCCAAGCAAAAAGAAATAAGGTGTAGAGCGTCTGGTGTCATCTGAAATGAGAAATAAAAGGTGTCAATAGAATGCAACAGTTGAGTCATTTCAACAATAACATACCCAATGTAAAGTTGCACAAGAGGGGTTTGGGGAGGATGGTGTGTACACAGACCTTATTCCTCTAAATGCATCATTTAAGAATTACCTTGTGTTAAAGCACCAAGTCAAGGCCCTGTAATGGTGAGAATAAGTGCACGGTAATTGGTTTGCGCAAAGTTATAGCTTGTTTAATGGGAAACATCCTAACTTAACCAAGACAACGTCCAAATGAGGGGAACATTACTATGGTAACTTCGGAAAGATAATACAGACTCTGTGAGCTTTTTGTGGTTCCCATGAATCCTTCTTTTCCATATGTTGCACCACTGACCCCAAAATTACCCTGCTAATTCGAACTTCTTGCAATAACCTAAATTCAGCCATAAATTCTAACCCAGAAGTTGATAAAAGGGGGGATAGGTAGTCTCGGGAAACTAGGATTTGCTTGCTCCCTCTATTCGTCTAATTCGCCACTAGGTGGAATCAGATTGTCAGCATTCAAATGATGCTCAACTGCCTATGTCAGATGAGTTAATCTATCAATTTCTGCACAAAAATGGTCTCCTTCCTGAGTTAACTGTCTCTCACAAAACTCACTTCTTGGGTAAGGTGCCAATAAGTGATTGCAAGTGTTGATATATTCTGCATATAGGTAAAAGTTCTTACATGTGATATATTAACTTTAAAAAGTGAATTGTCATTCAGATTAACTGCTCTTTATAAATTGCTTTAAAGACGTAATTCTTGACACCGGAAGAGATAAGAACGAGAACTTCTAACCAAAGTGAGTATTGTGGATAAAAGGGAGGTTCAAAGATTTGACCAGAGAGATTCTGTGAAGTGTTTTACTCCCTCCATCCCACATCCCTTTTTAGTTTGCTCCAAGAAGAATGTGACCTTTTTATAACTAGAAACAAATTAACTTTAAAAATTTTCTTATTACCGTCAATGAAATGATTTATAGCCACATAAATGTCAAAGGTTTGTTGTGAGTCACAAATTTCAAATGTCTTCCTTTCTTTCTTAAACTTTGTGCCTAGCCAAACGGTGCCACATAAATTGCGACAGAGGGAGTAGTAACTACCATCTACTACGGGGAAAACTTATCGGTTATATCAATAGCCATAAACTGGCACCACTAAGAAAAGAGAGAAATTTCACTCTTAAATATTGTCATGTCTGATAGAAGTTAAAACAGTATACCAGACATTCAGACTTGAGCACGAAAAAATATACTTTTCATTGAGTAAACATCATTTGCACAAGAATACTAAGCAAGCTTGCTAAAGGATCATCTGGATGACACTATTAGTACTGATTAGGTGAATGAAAAACTACTTCCTCACCCCTACTGGTCCAACTTTCCCAGGATACATAAAACCGGACGGATGAAAAGGTAAAGAATATGTCTATTAGACTACATCAGCCTTCACTGTTGGGGAGATTAAAACACCAAACTTAATTCTCTCAGAAGAGAAAATTGTTCCGAGTCAAAATTGAACCCTGATATGGAATTTATTATTAACTGGGATCATGTCATACAATATTTGTGGGACAGCTTCCCCAAGTCTTGACGAAGAACCTAGGACCCAAAATGCAATATGATATCAAGATTCTATAATCACTTTTACCAAAAGCAATTTATAAAAAGCAGGCAGCATAGTAATTAGCAGAAAAAGCATAATGCCAACCCCAACTTGTTTGGGACTGAGTCACAGCAGTTGTTTCTGAAGAAAATAATGCAACTGATTTTCTAAATTCCAATATAAATAGACAAACCTCATTTGTGGAGTTCTGGATTACAGGCCTGCAATGTTGATTGAAGAGTCCACCACTGCATAATCACACCAATGCATCAGGTTGAGGACCAAACAACTCATCGGACAATAAGCAAGGTGCTGGAATCAAAGTAAGTATTCAACTACTCATCAGGTTACAAAGTCGGAACTGGATTGTTCATATTCCACTTTATCCTCCTGGATCAGTTGTGTGGAGGAACCAAAAGCAGCCATCTTTTCTGACAAAAGCTTAAGAGCCTCTTGTTTATTAGCCAATTCCATAAGCACCTTGATCCTCCTAAAAGAAACATTACTTGGTTTTTGCCCTTTACCTACCATTTGCAAGAAACATCTTTCTGCCTCCGCTAACTTTCCCAGATCACAGAGCAAATCAAACAAAACATCAGAGACCAGAGTATATGAGCCAAATCCTCTCTCTATCATGTCATCCCACAACTCAAGTGCCATCTCCACTTTATCCTGTCTCCTCATTAGCCTGATCAGAAACATACATGACTGTGTACTCGGTAAGCACCCAGTCTCCTTCATCCTCTGGTACAAACTCCACGAACTTCTCAAATCATTTATCCAAAAAAATAACCTTAAGAACACATTATAAGTAGTAGCATTGGGGCTCAAGCCATTTATAACCATCTCATCCATCAGACTATATGCATCCCCGATCCTCTTCGCAATGCAGAAGTTCCTAATCGCAGCATTATAAGCAGCCACATCCGGATAACATCCATACTCTCTCATCTCCTTCAAAATGTGCCTCGCCTTATCGGGTTGTCCAGCCAACCCCAAGCCTCCAATTAAACTCGTATAAGTTATCACATCAGGAGTAATATCCTTCTCTCTCATCTCCTCCACCACCCTAAACGCCTTCTCCATCTCTCTCCCTTTACAATACACATCCACCAAACAATTAAACGAAACAACATCCGGTTCAACACCCAAATCCCTCATCTCCTTAAAAAAATACTCCGTGTCCTCCGACGACTTCCAACCAGACAAAAGTATATTAAAAGTCTGGTTATTTGGCCTAAACTTGTACTTCAACCTATGATACACATTCCTAGCATCACTCATACTCTTCTCTTGACACAAAGCCCTCAATAATGCATTAAAACAATCAACACCAAACTCATTCAAAAGTCTCTTAAAACCCCAAAAAGACTCAACAGTTTCCCTAACAGAGCAAACCTTAGCAACTCTACCTAAAACAACTTGAACTGTTCTGGGTGTTATCAAAGATTGATCTTTTCTCTTCATTTCCACTAAAACCTCCCAAACCTTATCGAATTTACGATTCCTACCAAGCACATACAGAATTGTATCTAAAGAAAACCCAGTATGATAAAACCCTTTTCGCTTATCAGCATATCTAAAGAACTCCAAAGCTTGTAATGGGTTTGAGTGAGAAAAACGTACCCTTTTGAGAACTTTATCGATTAAGTCGTTTGTTAGTTTGATTTGTGATGATTTCAGTGACTGTTTCAGTCCTTCTGGTGTCTGTGTTATTGTTATGATGCGGTAAAGGGTTTCAACTTCATTGTCTATGGGAGAAGAGGATTGAGAATGGAGAGAAGAAGGAAGCAAATGGGTTGTTGGCCTTTTCAATTGAGAAGCAACAAAGAGATTCTTGGAGGAGAAAATTCGAGCCATTGTTGGGGGTTCTTGTAGAGTGTTCAAGCTCTGCTAATTTTTATGAGCTAATGGAGTTTGAGATACCAAAGGGTAGCAAAGTGTCATACCCGACTGGCTCGGGCTTGACAAGTGATTTAACCTAATGAGTCTAGTCAAGAGTATGCAAAGGCAAGATGTGGCTGGGCAAGCTAAGACAATTCAAGTCACCATGTACTAAGGCATGACAAGGATTTGACAAGCTAAGGCAAGACAAGAGTATGACGTGGTATGATCATGAATAAACAAATTTGAAGCAGTGCTAGACAAAGGTAATAGTGCAAGAAATCGGACACTAATGACAAGCTGTGTTGGGTAGGACCCGTGCCAGGGCGCAGGTGTGCAGGGCCTAGGCATGACACAAGCATACGGGCCAGGTGCAAATCTAGGGCCCAAGGGCAATGTCGTGGAGTCAAATTTGAAGGATGCCCACATGTGCCTTGCACATGCGTGGACAGTTGGCTGTTGAGAAAGTTTCTAGCCATTTGGACTTATCGGCAAATTTAGATAAACTTGTAAATTCAATTAAAATTGTTTGGCCTATCAATTGGAGATATCAATTGATTTGACAGACACATGATTGGATTGTTGTGGCCTATATAAAGGCACAAACAGTCAGTTTTAAGGTAGTATGTTGGCTTGGACGATTTTTGTAGGCTAAGTATTGTGTGTTTCTTTGTTGGCACGAGTTTAATAACAAAGTTGGAACTTGTTCCTGTGCATGCTTGTGTTCTTGATTTCGTAGTCATTGTGCTTGTGTTCTTGATTTCGTAGTCATTGTTTGTGTTGCACTAGATCAAAAATGAGGTAAAAGAAATATAAGTCTAAATGTGCTGGGCTGCCTAAATGGGTCAAATCGCAAAAGTTGACCTCATATCCCAAAGCATAGCAACAATTTCTCAAAAAAAATCTCATTTAAACATTTGAATTAAGTTCAATTCCCATTGAATACTTCATTTAGTAGTGAAGTATTTTAGTTTATTGCAAATTATTTTATTCGAGTTAATGTTTATAATACAAACTATGTATCTTCTTTGATCATATGCTCGTTTAATTAAGATATAAAATCTCACATTTTTTTTACTTGAGGTTGATATATTTTATATGATTAACTCTATTTAATAGGCAATGAAAATAAACGTAAAAATTTTTAAAATTTGAATTGAAATAATATAATTAAAACACTTTATTAAAAATTAAAATATGATTTAATTCGAGTATTAGACCATCTTGACAAAGTTTAAAAGGATTATACATATTCTCTTATTATATAAGAGGGACTTGGGGCGGCAAGCAGGTACGTCCCCGTCGAACATTCCTGCTTGAGCTGTCTGGTTGCTCTTATACATTATGTGAGGCCCACAAAATATTTCGTGAATTTTTTTAGTGATCTTTTTAAAGTAGTTACTTGCTTCAAATATGATTTTACAATATTACCCCTAATAAATAATTTTTCAATAGCTTCATTATGATTTCGTAATAATTTTCTTAGTAGCTTCAATTGTTTTTAATTGAATATTTTTAAAGCGGCTACTTAGTGATTTTACAATATTACCCCTAACAACTAACTTTCACAATTGAAGGGCCAATAGAAACATTTCGTAGATTTTTTAATTTAATCTATTTAAAACAGTTGCTTAGTGGCTTAGGATATTGTCCCTCATAAATAATTTTCGTAGCTACTTCAACCGTTAAGTTATTTTAAATTAATGGGACCCACAAAAATATTTCGAAGATTTCTTAATTTAATCTTTTCAAAGCAGCTGCTTAGTGATTTCACAATATTACCTCTAACAACTAATTTCCACAATTGAGGAGCCCATAAAAATAATATCTACCCAAATGATTAAATAACATTAAATTATATCATTAAAAATAACTTTACGAATAAATATTGGGCCCACACAGGATTTTGTAACTAGTTGTGGAAGAAACAAGAACTTTGCTTTCTTTTTTAAGAAAAAACATAATAAATTATTAATAGAAGCCTTCTTAAGTATAATGATCAACAAGCCGTCTTAGCTCAGTGGTAGAGCGCGTGGCTTTTAACCACGTGGTCGTGGGTTCGATCCCCACAGACGGCGTTTTTAGAAAGGTTATAATTTTTTTGATTCTTTTATATTATAAACACAATTACTCTTTCTATTTTAGTTACACCTTAGATAAAAATGACATTTTTATTATTTTTTTACTCATAAATTCAATCAATTTTCTATTAACATTAGAAACTAAAGGTAATTAAAAATTGAATGTTATATTGCGTTTGATTGTTTTTAGTGAGAAAGTATACACTTGATGAGTATGAAATTTAATGTAATCGAAAAAATACTTGTACTTTTTAATTCTCATAAAGGAAAAAGAATTGCTAGCAATTACATTCTCCGATCTTTTCATCCTTTACAATCAACTAAAAAAAGTACTATATTAATTGGTATTGAACAAGAGTTATTGATATTTGAATAAAGTTAATTTGAAGTTTAAAGAGATATTTAGAAGATGAGATATGTTAGAACATGAAAAATACAATTAAAATTTTGAAACAAAATAATAAGTGATATTAGAGCTCAACTCGCTAATAATTTTTTTTATTGGAACAACTCTGAGTCTAAATTATCCTAGGATGACGTGCCACACGACATACCTCAAAATTGTCTTGGCATCTCATGCTGCCCATCGTTGGGCATGGCATATAAGGTTGTTCTTGTTTTTTAAAAATAAAAATTATTTTCTTATCATTTCCGCTATTTAAAATTTATCTTTTGAGATTTTTATTCATACTTCAAAGCTTCATTTCAACCATTTAACTTCAAGTTTTTCTTCAACTCAAAATCAAGTTCTACTCAATAAAGCACACCTAGTAAGTATGTATTTCTCTAAATCGTTTAAATTTATGACAATGCTACATTTCTAGTCGAATGGCAAAGTTCATACACTTATATCAACATATATTTGAAAGATGATTGAAATACAAAGGGAAAAGAATTAAAAATACCCTTTATTATGTATCATAAATGATTCAAAAATTTATTCCTTTCACCTATTAATTCAAAAATGTTCTCACCTTTTTTTAAGATTTTAAAATTGTTCGTTTTAGACCCTTTTCTCAATAATAAATAATGGTGCTCTTACAAAGACGAAGAAAGCATTTTCTCTCATCTATTCTAAGTGTTTTTTCATCAAATCAGCCGTCTTAGTTCAGTGGTAGAGTGCGTGGCTTTTAACCACGTGGTCGTAGATTCGATCCCCACAGATGGTGACACTTTGTTACAAAGAGAGGCAAGAAGATAAATGAAGAAACAATGGCCTCAATTTGCTTGTGCTTTGGCATTTTTCTTGATTTTCATATGCACTATGGCATATTCACCCTATTCTTATGAATCATCACACTCAAAAGGAATATAAGATGTCATCTTTGTCAAAAAATGATTATTACAAGAAATCATCAATTTTAGAAGATAACTACAAGATAGTTCATGCCCTTAGTTTCTGAACAAGAATACAAGGTGACCTCAATGCCTAAACATGAACATAGGGTGCCATCTTTGGCAAAGAACAACTACTACAAGAAGCTATCAGTTCCACAAGATAACTACAACAAGCTGTCTTATGTTCCAAAGATGCCCTCAATACCTAAAGAAGAATACAAGGTGCCTTCTTTGCTAAAGAATGACTATTTTAAAAGGTCATCAGTTCCAGAAGATAACTACAAGAAGGTGCCATATGTTCCAAAGATATCCTCAATGGCTAAATCAGAATATAAGGTATAGTCTTTGCAAGAAAATGACTACTTCAATAAGCCATTAGTTCCGAAAGATAATAGCAAAAGGTGACATATGTTCCAAAGGTTCCCTCAGTGTCTGAAGAAGAATACGAGATGTCTGCTTCGCCAAATAATAACTATCACAGGAAGTCATCCATTTCAAAAGATAACTACAAGAAGGTACCATATGTTCCAGAGGTATCCTCGGTTGCTAAACCAGAATACAATGTGCCATCTTTGCCAAAAAATGACTTTCAACAAGCCATCGGTTTTGAGAAAATAACTACAAAAGGTAGCATATATTCCAAAGGTGCCTTCAGTGCTTAAAGAAGAATACAAGGTGCCTTCTTTGCCAGAGAATGACTAAGAAGAAGTCATCATTTCCAGAAGATAACCACAAGAAAGTAACATATGTTCTAGAGGTTCTCTCACTGGCTACACCAAAATACAAGGTGGCGTCTTTGCTAAAAAATGACTACTCCAAGAAGTCATCAGTTCCACAAGATAACTACAAAAGAGTGTCATACGTCCCAAAGGTGCCTTCAGTGCCTAAACAACAGTACAAGGTGTCTTCTTCATCAAAAAATAACTACTACAAGAAGCCATTAATTCCATAAGACAATTACAAGAAGGTGTCATTTGTTCTATCAGTATCTCCAGTGCCTAAATCAGAATACAAAGTGTCGTCCTTGCCAAAAAATAAGTACTTCAAGAAAAAGCATCACCACCGCCTCTATATTATTAAATTTTCATCTTTCATATTCAACACGTTTCAAGGAAATCCTTCTCAACTCAAAATCGAGGAGATTTTCAGTGTGATCTTAAAATTGAAATATGAACATTAACTTATATGCAAAAATCCTAATTTCATATTTCGACCTGACTATAAATGTCAACTTACGTTACAAAATTTTATTAAAAGTATATGCTTTATTATATTTTATATATTTTCCTCGGATGTACAACACTATTTTTCGTATAAGTACTAACATAAGAATTTATTAATAACAAAAAGACTAAAAGTGATAGACTTACTGAGATAAATGCGCTTTTATATTTTCTTAATTTGAAATACTTCGGTGTGAAAAAGTTTATTACCCCTAACTTATACTCTCTTTATTTCGAAATAATTGTCACTTTCTTTTTCCGAGGGCCAATGTGACTAACTTTTAACCCAAAATTTGATTACATTAATTCGATATTTTAAAATTAAAATTTAGATATTCAAAAATTATATAGAAAGTATTATAAATTATAAGGTTTCTCATATCAATATCATAATTAAAATATACATCTTAAACTATTGGTTAAAATTCATATTGTTTGACTCTAAAAAAATTGTAACAAGTAAGAAGGAACAAACATGTGTATGATATTTGTTAAGGTTGTGTAACTTTAACTTTTAAATAGTTTACCTATTTTATTTTTCAAATTATTGACTATTAATTCGAAATCATTATTCTTGCATAATCTGATAGTGCAAAAAGAAAAAGATTGATTTAACTTTTTAACGTATAAATCAACATTCTATTAAAATTTGTCTTAAAATATAATTAATTGCTTTCCTTTTAGGGCACAATCTTAACTTGGAAAGAAAATTACAAAAATATTTTCTAGCTAAACAAATAAGGTAAAAATATAAAAATCTTATGTGTAAGGTACTTGTGTTTATCTTAATCTCATTTAATTAATTTTTCCCATTAATATTGATCATAATTAATTGTTTACCAATTTAATTTTGTCGATATCATAATCGTTTCAAATACTAATACTACTCACATATATTATAAAGGGTTCATAAGAATTCCAATGAGTAAATTAATTCACTAATTTCATCTCTTTTGCTAGGTACGTTTTTTTATTTATTTTTGCACAATAATCATTTGAATTCTGGATAATTTTGTGAATTTTTTTGCATAAAGAATAAATAATATAGACTTTTGATTATTTTTCTTCTGTTTTTCAACTTTTAATTTGTTGTTGATCCATATATTAGTATTATTATTATGAGTCATCTTCAAAAAATAAAAACTTATAATTCGTTCTTATTTTTTAGTGTGTAGAACTTGAATTTTTTTTGTCATTGTTTTAGTGTATAATGATATAAAAATTGAATTGTATATGTATTTTTATACTACTAATGTCTAGAATTTGAGGACTTATGAATTCCCGCGGATCAATTTACAATGTCTTCATCTTGTCAAGTAGGCCACGTGGATTGGCCAGGGTCTTCTTTGACTAACGAGACCTTGGGGTGATATCTGATTTTTAACGATAGAAACCTATCTTTCACCAATTTCAGCCTATCTTTATTTATTATATATTTGAAGGAAAAAAACTCTTTGTGAAAAAATCTTTCTTTTGTTGAGTTAGTGTATAATAATATAAAAATTGTATCGTGTATTTATTTACATTGCTAGTGCATAGAACTTAAAATTGTTATTCTAATATATAACAAAATTTATATTAAAAATTGGTTTATGTATATATAATTTTTATACTATTAGTGTATCGATAGAACTTGAAATCTTTCTTTTGTTGTTTATAGTATAAAAATGGGATCATATATATATCTTTTAATCTATTAATGAGTTGAACTTGAAATCTTTTGTTACTCTAGCCTATGATTATACTATATAGATTTTTTTCATAATAAGTGTGTAATTGTTTTAAAGATCTATGATGGCGTATCAATTTAATTTTTAATTTCTTAATTTTTTTAATCAAGTTACACATTGATTGATCCATCGATCTTGGATGGAGCCAAAGATTCACTATTTTTTGGCTTTGGGGTATGATGGAATAAAGCAAAATGACTCT
>JAPFFP010000009.1:6148782-6158812 GCA_026153255.1 Solanum medicagineum | reverse complement strand
GTGTGTATATATTTTTATATATATTTTTTTTTTTTTTTTTTATATATATATTTTTTTTTTATATAAATATATATATATATATATATATATATATATATATATATATATATATATAATGTAGTTGCATTTTTGGATTAACGTTTGTTTTTCGTTTTAGTATTTCAATTTTATACCAATATAAATTCATGTACCATGGGCTTCTAGGTTACTGCTAAATTGAAGGTACATTCATATAATTTTGGTGTAAATTGGATTTATACTGTATTTTACTTTTTGATATACATATAAACAGAAATTATACCATACTAAGTCACTTATCATGGGGGGATCTTAGTTTATCCACAAAATATATACACATTATAATTAAAATAGTAAAGCAAAACAAGCCTTTTGAAAGTGCACGAGAGTATGTGTGGATTAGTGCTTGTTTAATTTTTGATGGTAGTGACACTCTAATTTATACCAACAAAAATCTCAGGTTTACAGATGTATAATTTTAGTATAAATTAAGATTAATACCTGTTTTACTTTTTAATATAAAGAAAATCTGAATTTATACCAAATAAAGTCAATTAGCATCGACAGCTAAGTTACCGTTTTTTAAAGGTGCATGAGAACATATTCAGAATAACTTTTTGTGTCATTTTTCAACGTAAGTGTAAATTAATTTATATTAAGAAACATGTTGCCTGGGATGCTAAGGTTTTTATTTTTTATTTTGCATTGGTATAAAAGTAAACGCATTTGTTACAACTTCATATATATAATATAGGTGTATGTTTGGATTAATAATTGTTTTACTTTTTATTGTATAGATAATCTGATTTTTTGTACCAAAATAAAGTCATGTAGTATGGGATGTTATGCTACTATTTTTTCCTGTAAGACAGCCCTACCCCATGTAAATAAAAATTAATTCGTTAATTTGAAGGTTCCAAAAAATAGAATGTACATATAATCTAAGAGAAAGAAAATTTTATTCCATACGAGATGCAAAAATAAAATTACAAGAAAAAAATGTCTGCGACACATTATTAAACACTAAAAATACCAAAAAAAAAAAATGTCACAACCCAAAATAGAGCCTAGACTTGACACGACGAATGGGGAACCCGAAGGAACCTGAAACAAGCCTCTTAACTTATCATTACACATCATTGGTCACGGAAGCATATAAAAGACATAAAAGAGTAAGAATAGGGGGCAAAGGGACTAAGGGGAAAACTTGCATAACATTGTAATCAAGAGACAAAGAGTCAAAGCTAATATCATAGATACATAGCATGTCCAACAAACACCTCTACTACATAGATAAGAGCGGGGGCCAAGACAAAGCAACCGGGCTCACCCTCATAGTCAAAATATAACATAAAGAAGAGTATCTCAATACATAATAAGAGAAACATAGACTAAGGTCCCCGAAGTGGAGGACTCACCAACCAACTTGAGTAGTACTGAACTAGCCATGTGGAGGAGGATGATCAACTTGAGCTCCGGTTCCTACATGGTGATATCATGTAGGCAAGAGTATGCGTTAGTACGTTTGAATGTACTAAGTATACAGGATGCAATGCAACAAGAGATGGGCATCATAATCAAATGCATAACAATGGGCAATAGGCATAATATAACAATATGACATGTATGATCAATGCTTAAGTAGAACATGTTTAAGTAACTCACGCTTATATAGGATAGCATATGTGTAGAAAATACCAAGCTAGATTTTCAAAGTACAAACCGCTTGGTAGGTTCGTGATGATGATGCCCTATTACCCATGTGCCAAGGTACAAATCCCTTGATAGGTTACTGATGATGTCACCCCATCACCCTGGTGCCAAGGTACGAACCTCTTGATAGGTTACCAAGGTACAAACCCCTTGAGTTAAAGTTGGTGTGGTGGTTTGTGGTGTTATACTTGGGATAGAACAGTTGCATGCAATTTGTGTCTTCATGGAGATTGGTTGATGTATGCATTGGCTATGTTTATAGATTCTAGAATAGGGTCTTAAAACCCTACCTTTATATGTTTGTGGTGGTCCCTAGTGATGAGGTATTAAATTATGTAGAGCTTGTGCATTATTTGGGGGTAGTGTTGTGAGTCTTGGAGGATGAGAGGTTGTTTACTAAAAGATAATAAGTGTGCTTTATGGATAACAAGAAGGTGGTTAGAATTCTTTAAGGATTATGATATGAGTGTGCTTTAGTTCTTTTTTGGTAAGGCTAGCATTGTGGTTGGTGCTCTAAGTAGGGTGCCTATGGATAGCTTAACATTTGTGGATAATGGTGGTAAAGAGGAGACTAGTGGGGGTCCATCAGTTGGCTAGGTTGGAAGTAGGTTGAGAGAATTTGGGAATGGTAGTATAGTGTCCTTAGTGATTTCGAATCTTCTTGGGTTAAGAGGTCTAGATTAGGCAAGGCCTTGATTCCGCCTTATTAGAGTTGAAAGTTATGGGTGAGAAGATGATAGAATGGAGGCTGTCTCCCAAGGGGGATATGGTGGTTGTGTTACCAAGTGGACTAGGTGTGACTAAAGTTGACAATTGAGTTGAGGAGTGTGAGTTCTTATAGAGTGTAGAGGGAGGTTGGTAAGGTTGCATAAGTTTGGGGATTGCCTATGGATGTAGATATGGTTTGTCCGATTCTTCATGCTTTTAGGTGGATGGGATGTGTTGGTGACTCTAATGCTATAGCACTCCTTGAAGTTAGCTTTGGAGAAGGTCCCAATGGAGGTGTTGGATGGAAGGGTGGAAAAGTTGATTAATGAGATGTGGTATTCGCCAAGACCCCTTTGGAAGAGTTGTCTATTCGATGTGTTTCTCGAGGGGCTGGTGTGGGCATGGAGAAGCAACATTTGTATCTCTTTCATTCTATTCAAGCTTATTATGACATCTCAAGTCCTTTTTATGATTCCAAGTCTCAAGTTTCGACCCTTATTTCATTGCATGTATTCGTGTTCATGTTGATAAGATTATGAGAATTTTGATGTACATGTTGAAATTTTCTTGAAAATCATGTTCATGTGCATTGTTACATTCATGTTTGGGCTAAGGTCTACATGACTACTTTCCCTGTGTACGTTTCTTTAACATTTGGGGACGAATGTTCCCAAGGGGGAGATATTGTGACACCCCGTAACTTTATGCTCTTATGCATCCATGTTTCGAGCCTCATTTTGTTAGGTTTAGGGTATATTAGGTTCATGGGAGATTCCTAGTATCTAAACAAGCTCAAGACTTCCCAAAGAGTTGAGTTTTGGGTGATGGTTCATGCAAAGGTCAACTTTAAATAAGCATAGCTTTTAGCACATTTGGAATTGGGTGGCCAACGACATGTCAAATGAAATTGCTTTGATTTAGCTTTTCAACACGTTTGGTTTCACCTCATTCCGAGGTCGGATGAGGGACTTATGACCGTTTGCATGAGACTCCCCTGTGCAGTGATATCACACGGACAGTTTGACAGGTAGTGTTGCCTTTTATGGGACATTTGGATGGCTTGGGGATGGAAAAAGCCATTTTTGCCTAAGGAATGGGAAGCCCTTTGAGTTAGCTTTGCAACGCACTTGGTTTCACCTCATTCCGATGTCGGATGAAGGAGTTTTGATTGTTTTTGTGAGACTCTCTTGTGCAGTGGTGTCAAACGGACAGCTTGATGGCCAGTGTGGCCTTTGACGGGCCTTTTAGGGCAGTTGAGGTGGAAAAGACCATTTTTTACACTAAGGAAGGTGACACGAGCAATGGCACGGGCCGTGTGGCTCACCACTAACCGTGTGGATGGCCACAAGGTGTGCCAAAGGAAGCTTATTGGACTTGAGGAAAATGTGGCTAAGGGTGATGCCACGGGCACTGTTGACGGGCCGTGTGGAGGGTGACGACCAGTGGCACCTGGGATTGAGTGGCCTGGTCTCTTTTTCTGCACTAAGTGTGGTGCAATAGACCACTAAATGAATCGTAAAGCACCACACAGCCCGTGAAGTGGTCTGTCAAAGTAACGTCGACACAAACTTTTTCTCAAGTGTTCTTTCCAATTCCATTTTTGTGTCTATGTATTGTATCAAGGGCACTCCACACAACCCGTGGAGTGCCACACGACCAGTCAAGCCTCTAGTGAGGCCACACTTTGCCAAATTTTCCCCACGTCCGACAAGCTTCCTTTGGCACACCTTGTGGCCATCCACACGGTTAGTGGCGAGCCACACGACCAGTGCCGCTAGCCGTGTCACCTTTCTTAGTGCCAAAAATGGTCTTTTCCAAACCTAGCTTCCCCAAACAGCCTGTCAAAGGCCACATTAGCTATCAAGCTGTCCGTTTGACACCACTGCACAAAAGAGTATCACGAAAACGATCAAAACTCCTTCATCCGATATCAGAATGAGGTAAAACCAAGTGTGTTGCGAAGATATATCAAAGGGATTCCCATTCTTTAGGCCAAAAGTGGCCTTTTCCAGCCCCAATCCATCCATATGGCTCGTCCAAGGCAACACTGCCCATCAAACTGTCCGTGTGACATCAATACATAGGAGGGTCTCACGCAAACGGTCATAAATCCCTCATCCGACCTCGGAATGAGGTGAAACCAAGTGCGTTGGAAACATAAATCAAATGGATTTCACTGGACATGTTATGGGCCACTCAGTTCAAAATGTGTTAAAAGTTATGCTTGTTTAATTTTAACCCTTGCATGAACCATCACCAAAACCTCATACCTTAGGGAAGTCTTGAACCCATTTAGGTACTAGGAGTCTCCCATGAACCTAATACACCCCAAACCTAACCAAATAAGGTTTGAAACATGGATATATAAGAGCATAGAGTTACAGGGTGTAGCAAAAAAATAAAAAAGTCAAACTTATTTTTCAGAAGGAAAATTTGAACAAGTTTTCCTGTTGTGTCCCTCCTTACCACATATGTTACATGTAATTTCCGACCTCTTAAATTTAACATTACTAAATCCCTTCCATCGTGTGCCAGGAGGTCTCCTTACATTTCATTTATAATTAGGTGGCAACATAATCTAGTATATCCCATGTACTCTCACATGGAAGAGGCTCTACAGGAATTACGTATGCGTCTCAACAATTCTTGGTGGCATAATACTTGGAGCAATAATCTTCTTCATGTAAGATCTTGTATCTAAGAACAACAATTTCATGTCCACATGGAATCTCATCAAGTTGGAATCGCCCACAACTACATTTCTTGCTCCTTATAAAGACACTATATCGATTTGCCCTATAGAAACACTATGCAAAAATTGTGTTGGTGGTATTACCTAAAAAAATATTAAAAATTACCACAGAGGAACATTTTTCAGAAAATAGCTAAAACAGTCCATACCTTCATACGATTAGAGAAGGCGCCTTTGAATGTTGTAGGCTCATAAGCTAAGTTGCTCGGGCTCATGTACGGGCGTCCGATACGGGTGTGGATCTAGAGGTCGGATCCATCATGGTCTAATTTTTAAGATTCGGGGATATGGATCCATGTATGAATGCAGGTGCGGGGATTCACCTAAAAATAATCAAACAATCTAAAAATAGAGTGATAAAACCTAAATTATGAGATATTATGTGGAAATTATGAAGAGAATCCTAGAAGGAGATTAAAGAAAAAGGCATTGACATAGAAATTCATATATAAAAGCTATTCCATTTTCTTCAATTTCATCTTAGCTTTTGTTTTGATTACAGAAATCATTAAAACTGTCCAAACTTTCCCCATCCATTTTGGTCAAAGTACCCGAAACTAGTTGACCAAATTGAACACGGATCCCACACCCACATCCACGTCATGTCAACACAGGTGCGGCACCAAAAATGAAGAGTCCGAGCAACTTTGCTAATAAGGGAGTGTCGTTAAGGGTAAAAAGGGAACATCAGTATGAAAAACTTACTAAATATAGAAAGTCGACGTTCATACCTAGTGTGGCATTGTTTCCTTCAACTCCTTGCCAAGTGATTGTCCAACCACCACATTGATAGCCCAAATTATTGGCATGACTTCCAGCTACTAATATTCTTGGTACATATTTAGGCAATGGTAGCATAGGGTCATCAGCATTTGCCCCATTCTTCAATAACACCAGTGATTTTCTAACTGCTTCTCTAGCCAAATCTCTATGTGCCTATTTTGAAAAAAGGATAATAGCGTCACATAAAATGAAACAGAAAGAGTACCAGAATAGCATTTTTAAGACGGCACAACATTTTTTTCCAGAACAACATGAGATACTTCGTGCATCAGACTATATTTTTTGGTTCTTTTACCAAATTTGAGTGAACGTTGCAGCATTTTTTCTTAACAGCACGAGATACTTCATGCATCAGACAGTGTTTTTTTATTCTGTTTCAAAAAATTGAGTGAACACGGCAGAGCATTTCTGCAGAACAACATGAGGTACTTCATGGATATATGGAAAATATGAGATATTTCATGCATTAGACTGTTTTTTTTGTTTGATTTCAAGGCTGACCTGGCTTCCGACGTGTTTAACTAATTTATAATCAGCCAAAGGATTCTCAAAAAGACCCAATGTGAATTTGACTCTCAAGATCCTCCTGACAGCATCATCAATTCTTGTCATGGGGATAAAATTATTGTTCACCAAAGATGTCAATGTATCAATGAATTCCGTATAGTTCAAAGGGACCATGATCTGCAAAAACACATACACATGAAAAAAAACATCTTATTATAGTACATATAAACATCAAAAGTTGAAACGACATATGAAAGAGATCGAGTTAAGTAAAACACCAAAAGTTTAAACATGTAAAAAAGGATCAAAGGAAGTACAACATCACAAGCCTAAATGCATCTGAAAAAGATCAGCAGAAATACAAGAGTAAAAATTCAAGAGGAAGTACATCTTCAAAAGTTAAAACGACATATAGAAAAGATCGGAAGAATTACAATACCAATAACCTAAATTACATATGAAAAGGACCAGAGAGAGCTAACCATGTCAATGCCAGATTGAACCCCAGCCAACACTGAGTGTGTGTAATTTGAATGAGGGGGTGAGGTAATTCTGTCGATTCCTTCCCAATCTGAGATAACAAAACCCTGAAAAAAATAAAATCAAAAATATTACTTCTCAATTATCAGTACAAGTCACATTAGAATGGTAAGTACCCCTCCATCCTTAATCAAAAGTCTCGAGTCCGAGCTCTTCACCCTTGGGAATGGAGTCACCGAGTGATTTCTCTCCCAAAATAGAACTTTCCAACGTGAATTTGAATTAATCAAGCCCCAGTATGGCAAACCAAAAATTAAAATATTAACAATGAGAGTTGTAGGTACTCCTTCATCCTTAACCAGAGGTCGATGCCTAGGAATGAAGTTGCCTTTGGTGGGAAACTCTAGGGTGTGAACTGGATGCAATCAGGCTCCAATATGAGTACCAGATATTGTATGAATAATAGCTATTAATAATTTTAAAAAAAAAATTAATAAAAGTCGAGTGATTAATTCATTACTCTGAATTTTAGTGTGCCCTTGAGGAAATTGGTAACAAGATCATGATTTGCGTGCATCTTAACTCCATTGACACTTGAATAAGAGACCATAATAGTAGAAACTCCCTTGATGATTGAGTGATAATAACCAGGCATATGAATGCTTAACAATGTGTGCCAATCAGCCACTGTGTTGTTCTCATTGATCCCTTTTGTTGTCCCACCATCTCCAACAAAATGTTTTGCACATGCTACTACTTTTTTACTACAATAAAAAAAAAGTTCAATGAATTTTATTGGAAAAAAACAATTATTATACAAGTTCACACGCAACAACATATCAAAGAGACAGTTTTCAAAAGACTCTCAGCTTAAGTAACAAATGTACAAGTTCATATTCAATGATACATAAATATGCCATATAAAAGACACACATATTTCACGTGGCATTATGCACGTATGACACAAAATTGTCATGTAGGATAAATGCATCTATCCATACAAGTTGTGGATAGTCAAAATGTGTATGAATTGTTAAAGTTAGAAGTCATAGTTGTCAAGCGCTGGTTGAAGCCAAGTTAAGGGTCATATTTATGTGTTATGTCTAAAAAAAAGGTGTGTTTGAAGTATAAAGAAATAAGTACGTCAAGAAACTTAAAAGATTCAACACCTTGTACACATAGTGTAATTTTAGGACAGAAGGAATTCGGAAGATACGAATATCCTACGTGGCATAATGCACGTAGCACACATAATTGTCATGTAGGAGGAGTGTATCTATTCGTTTTAAGTTTTGGATAGTTAAAGTACCAACTTGTGCACTGAAAAGTTAGAAGTCATAGTTGTCGAGTGCTAGTTGAAGCCAAGTTAAGGGTCATATTTAGGTATTATGTCTAAAAGAAAAAAAGAAATGTGCATATTAAAGTATAAAGAAATAAATACGTCAAGAAACTTAAAAGATTGAAAACATTGTATATATAGTGTAATTTTAGGACAAAAGGAATTCGGAAGAACACCCTATACTTATGAGAAATTTTAGTGACCATAAACCTACGCGAAGGAGGTTCAGATGGACCCTTTTATGCCCCTAGTGAGAAATTGACCCTAATATCTTTACTCTCATAATCACTAATTATACATTAACTATACATCAAGTATATACCGACGACCACTATAAACTATTATAGAAGAAAGCAAATATTATTTTAAAAATTATTAACTTACTTTCCACCAACATAAGGAATGCCTTTTTGGTTAATAGGTAAATCCCCTTGTAAACCAGGTATAATTTCAGTCATTTGTTTCACAATTTGTGGATCCTCACTATAACTCTCATAGCATCTACCCCACCTTGGGTCCCTACATACCTGTAAAAATATTCCTACAATCAGATCACTTATAAAATAAAATATATTATTAATCGATAACTCCATAATAATTTATAATTTATTATAATATGTTAAATTATACCGCAATGCATGGAGCAAAAACATAAGGAATGCCAGTTGCTCTAACTTCAAGAGCAGTCGCTACACCAATTCTTTTCACAAGTTCTGGATCTCTGCAAAAATCAAAGCAAAAAGATAAATAAAAAAATTATTATATAACTTGAGAAAATTAAATCATTAATATTTTTCTAATACAAGATTCATAAATTAGTGACATTTGCTAAGGGTAATTATTTTCATAACAAAAAAAAAAGAAACAAGATGGGTCAGCCCAGTGCATTCGAGCTCTCGCTATGCTTAGATCCGAGGAAGGACCCGACCACAAAGTCTATAATACACAGTCTTACCTTGCATTTTTGCTGGAAACTATATTTAAGACTTAAACCTGTGACCTATTAGTCATATGGCAACAATTTACCAGTTTGAAATATCTTGGCATTGAGGGATGGAGGGTTTGGGTAACTAATTATTCAATTGCCAATGTATAAAAGTTAAAAACAAATAAATTTAAAGATGGAGAAAACTTACCTAGTGGCACCAAGTCCAATGTTATGAGGAAAAATAGTAGCTTTGTAGACATTATTATGTCCATGAACAGCATCAATTCCATAAATTATGGGTATTCCTAGTCGACTAGATAATGCTCCTGTTTGAAATTCATTCACCATATCAACCCATTCCCGCGCTGTCGCTTCAGATTTTGGCACACTTCCACCACCACTTAGTATACTTCCAATCCCATAATTTTTCACGATATCGTTAGTCAGATTTTTTCTCTCGAGTTGTGTCATCTGTCCGATTTTCTCGGACAATGTCATTCGGCTAATTAGATCGTTTATTCGCATGTTTATTGGCTTGTTAGGATCCTTGTACACCAAGTAATCTCTTTGTTTTGCCATGCATGATGAGAATAGTAGCACAAGTCCCAATAAAGATATTGCAATTCTCGATTTCATAGCTGGTCACTTAACTCGATATCGAATATTCCTATATATAGGAGTACGGTAAGTAATTACAAATAAATTTCTATATCAATGTGTAACTTCAACAACATTACCCCAATGCCTCAAAGGCTCCCGCCCATTGCGGGGTAAGGGGGGGTCGGATATACGCAGCCTGACC
>JAPFFP010000009.1:6121131-6148682 GCA_026153255.1 Solanum medicagineum | reverse complement strand
GGGGTCAGGCTGCGTACATCCGACCCCCCTTACCCCGCAATGGGCGGGAGCCTTTGAGGCAATGGGGTAATGTTGTTTGTTGTTTTTGAGTCTTTGGATGTATATGTGGCCGGTCCTTTAGAGGGTCGTTTGGTAGCTAGTATGTACAACTTATTCATATCATAATTCTTTTTTCATATATACGACGTTGGTGGCTAATAAAATAGTAAGTTATAAAGTTAAAAAATTATCACTTCAATTTTATTGTTTGTTTAATATTTGGTCTTTACAAGGCTCGTTAAGTATTTTTTGAGGGATACTGTTACGCCTATGTCGAATACTCCCAAACATGCATAGTTGTTGAAAGATTAGATGCACACTCGACAATATTTTCGAGGAGTGAGACCATTCAAAATATTATTGAACCAATGTCAAATCCTCAAAAAATGCATTGGTCAAATACACACTTGCCAATATTTTTGAAGAGTCTGAACAAAAATCGGTAAAATGAATCAACAAAAGGAGTTAAGTTTGAGCCAACATACAGGGACCCAACAAGCTCTTTAGAATATTTATAATAGGTTCTGAGTTGACCAACTTCAAAAATACATCTTTACTATCTACTCTGATTGTTTGACAAGAAAATTCTCAAGAATAACTTAAGGAATATTGCAAATAAAGACAGAGAACCAGACATTAAGCCATAACCAAAACCAAGTTTGCATAAACCATCAAAATTGTTGATGAGGTTTGTGTATATATAGTTTGAACAACAAACTAAGACATTTAAGACACTTACTCCCTAATGCACACATTTAACACCACAGCAGGGAGCAGTTACTCTAGATGAAGTTGTTTCAAAACATTATGACATGAATTGTAAAGGTCTACAAGCAATACAAATATAACATGCCGCTCACAGACGACAACGACAACAACAACAAAAAAAAAGTCTAGTGCACGAAGCACCCATGTTCACGCAGGGTCAAGGGAAAAATCGCACCCCAAGGGAGTGTATTGTGGACAACCTACCTTGATGAAGCGTAAAATGAATGATTCCACGGCTCAAAACACGTGATCTACAGGTCACATGGAGATAACTTCATCATTGCTCTGAGGTTCCTCTTCCATGCTGCTCAATGACAATTGTTCAATATTCACTGGGAAAAAGCTTTAAGAAGACATAAGGCATGCTATCCTAAGGGTAGGATGAATGAAGCTGCAACACATGCTTTAAAAAAAGGCCAACATACAGAACACATGTAACATGAAAGATACTCAAACTAGTCCTATGTAACATATATGATATAACATCAGAAGGTGGTAGTGAGCATTTCATTTGTGGGCCAAATCTTATCGACACAATAACAAATAAACATATAAGTCTTGACAGATGTCTAAAAGGTTTCAAATAGACAGGTGCAAGGATCTAGAAATAAGAATTTAAAATGAGGGGCATTGTTGAACACATTCAGTCTTTACATTCTTTTCACGAAAACTACAAGATACAATCGGAGTCAATCAAGCTACGAAATGTTTCCTAGGGCTATGTTGCTCAGCCCCATGTTGAAGCCTTTAATCCACTAAGTGGAGGATCTGACATGCACACGGTGGCATTTTTGAAGTGTCTGAGCAAAACAGAGTCATAGGGCAAACTCCAGTGGACATTTATGATTTCAATGTAGGAAACTAACAGAACTTCTAAATATGCTTGTTAAGTTTTCTCTGACTAGATGAGAACATGCATTTATGTCAGCTAAGAAGAATACATAACGGCATTTTACACTCAAATACACCAGTCAAGAAGTCATCAAACAGCATATCACTAAAACAATCACCAACTCATCCAGCTTTTAGAGAAACGGTAAGTTGCAGCACTAAGAAAGTGAAGTGCTGTAATATCTACATGGGAGCCAAAAAAAAAAGATCTCATTGTATTGTAGGGATTCTAAGAGGTAAAGTCTTCAGTTAACCTAAACTTTACCTCTGTCTAACTTAATTTTGAAGAACAAATATGGCGGTAAACAACCAAAGAAAGATAACATAGAAGAATGGCTGCACAAGGACCAATCAGGTGGCTAATTTAGATTTTAGAAAGTACAAACTAACTATATATTCGATGAATGAAGCATCAACTAACGAGGCAATTGATCTATGAATACATGGCCAACAGCGCAATCACTACTTTCATCAGAAAGTTTAGCACACCACCAACTTGTGTTATAGCAAGAAGCAACTGTTCTTATAATTGTGGTGTTAGCGCCAGCTACGAAGCAACTTATACATTAAAAATTAAAAAACATCAAGCAGCTATTCAATAAACATATTATGATATACAGATCACTTTTTTTTTATGAAGTAAAGAGATAGACCCAGATCACATTTAAATTATTCAAACAGTAGAATCAGATGTCAGTCCACACAGAAGAGATGAGAACCAAAATACAAAGCTTGTAAGACCGGCAAAATATACACATGAATGAACTAAAGAAGAATGACACTCAAGCAGAAAATTAAATAGGGTTCGACGAGCATGACTCAGCCGATTTTAACTTCAAGAAAGAAAAATAAGCAAATATGTCCTAAATTCTCATCAACTAAATGATGTTAAAGGCGGCATGCTTAACACATGCAAGTCGGCTGAGGAACACGGGAAACAGTGGCAGATGGGTGAATAACGTGTGAAGACCTACAGAGTAATGGTGTAAAATCTTGTGAACTGAAGTGAACAGGGGCAACACTATGTAAATTGCGGAACTCGGATATGTTTTTGAGAGAAGGGGCAATGGGCTAATATCTTTTTCTTTATGTGGTAAAACTGGTATGAAATGGTGGCAGAAAGTAGGACAATGTTTGAGGAGCTATGTGAAAATTTGACTGCTCTCAATCTGAAGAAACTGCTTTGCCAAAATTTACCAGATAACTTTGCAGCTAAAGTGAATCATCGGACTCTATCTCTGAGAGAAAATTTGCAGAAACATAACCTATATCAGCAAAGCCTGATCTACCTCAAAGTACATTTCACTACCACACAAACAGTGAAACGCTATTAGTAAAATGCAAACATTATCAGCTTACGCATAAGTAAACTACAAGTTATTTTCAATCTCCACGTTCTAGATAACAATCAAATTTCTACACATAACAGCAATAACACCAAAATTAAGTAAACAACATACAAAAGGATCAAGCATCAGCCCCCTCTGCAGACTTCCCTCCAAAGGGATCGTGAGAAGTTTCAGTATCCTGACCAATGTGGCGTTGCACAAGGCGCTGCAGATCAGCCATAACCTTCTGCTCACGCTTAGCCTTCTCCTCATAGTTAAACATGGCCAATGCTCGCTTGTCTTCAGCACTGTAAACTTGGTTTTCTTTTCTGATACGAATAGCATTCATCCTCTGATGCCTACTACCACTCATCACATAGCCTAGACTTTCGAATTTCGAAATCTCATCAGCAGAGAGACCCACTTCACCTCTACGTGGAATACGCTTCCCTTGCTGAACATATTGAGCTATAGCATCACCTTCGCCAGGCCTAAGTGCCCCACCATAGCTGATATGCCCTTCAGCTCTTGGCAAGGGCATCGGACCAACTGGGGCCTCATCTTCAAAATTACTCTTCTTCCTTGCCTCAATCAGTTCTTTAAATTCAAGCACCTCACTATTAACTTCATCTTTCATTGTCTTGTCAACCATCTTCTCATTAATTCTAGCATCACCATTCGACTCTGAGCTCTTTTCTGGTACCTCACTTTCCACATCCTTCTTTTTCTTACTCTTTAGAGCACCCTTTTGCTTCTTACTAGCACCAGAATCATCAATTTCACCATCATCACTTTCGCTCTCACTCTCACTCTCACTTGAATAGCTTTTCCTTTTGCTTCTTTTCTTCCTGCTACTGCTACCCCTTTTACGTCTCCTGTTAGTCACTTTTCTCCTAGATTTTTTCCTTCTTTTACTCCTATCTTCTTCTGATGATGAATCATCAGTCGACTCTTCCTCCGATTCGCTCTCACTTTTCCTTCTTGATCTCCTACTTCTACGTATGGAGCTCGATTTCTTACTCTTTCTAGATTTCCTCGGTTCAGAATCTGAAGAATCTGAGTCAGTATCTGATGCGTCTGATTCAGATTCGGAATCGGACTCACTTTCAGAAGACTTAGTTTTTGACCTTTTCACATCCTCTTTGGATCCATCGTCCTTTACCATCTCGTGTTCAATTTTTTCCACAATTTCATCAGGTTCTTCATATTCAGGCTCATTCTCAGTCCTAGGTGGACTCGGCGTGAAATTCCAAATACAATTCCTCAACTGTTTCCTCAATTTCTGACGTTTTAGCCTCCGATACTCCTCAAAACTCAAACCTTTAAGCTCTTCATCCGAATCAGAATTTGCAGTTCTTCCATTCTTATAATCTCGATCAAGGTAAGCCTTCTTCCCACGCCCGAATCTCCGAGGAGGTTCATTCGTAGGGGGGCTTGGTCTACGGTAGGATCGATCGGGAGAAAACGATCGCCGGTTATGTGATGGTTGTTGGCCTCTATATGGACTGTAAGCCGGACTTCGACTCCGACTCCGACTCTGGCCACGGCTAAGACTTCGACTCAGGCTACGATTTCGGTTTCTGATAGGTATAGGGCTACGGCTACGACTGGGACTCCGATAGCGGCGTCGATTGTCGTAGTCAAAGCTCCGATAAGGTGAGTACCGGCCGTCACCGTTCCGGTGATACCTGTCGTCAGGGATTTCTACGGCGGAGGAGAGTCTACCCATTTGGAATTAGGGTATTGTAATTGTAAAGGAAAGAGAGGCGCGGCGGGATTGTATAAGGTGACCCGTATGGCCCATCATGATTTTAACTTTTTGATTAAATATATTATACTGTGTAGGATTTTTTAATAATTAAGAAAAAATAAAATTAAATAATTAAGAAAAAATGAATTTCAAAAGTATCTCTAGAATTAAACAAGTAAGAAACGGTTGATAAACTTAAGAAAAATATAAAATTAAATACACATATAAGGAAAAAATAATCAAAAGTGCACATATAAAATAATTGATTATTAAATATGCTTAATTTAATATCACAAGAGCTAAACTTAATAAGAGGGACAAAATGTGCTATTAATCTAATTATTGGGCTAACACACATGAAAAATAGAGAAAATTTTCTAATTTCTATTCAGTGGCTTTTAAATGCTAAAAAAAAAAGTTGCGTGAATTAGTCTGGAGCTATAAGAATTCTTTTTTGGGTCATTACAGATGCATCTGTAAAGGTTTTTTAAAAAAATGATCGAAAGTTATACTACCAAATAATTGATGGGCTGAAACATATGGAATTTTTTTAAAAAAATTGTGCAATTCTTATTGAATGGCTTATAAATACTAAAAGAAATGACGTGTGAATTAAGCCGAGGAAATAGAAATTCTTTCTTTCGTCATTGCATACAGTTCTATAAAATGTTTGTGAAAAAATTAACTGAAAGCTATACTACTGAAAAATCATGAGCTAACACACATAGAAATGGAAAAAAATCACTTAATTCTTGCTGAGTGATATGAATCAGACTGAGGCTGTAAAATCATTCCTCGGGTCATTATAGACGGTTCTATAAAGATTTTACAAAAATATTTACCGAAAGCGATAGAACCAAAGCATATTCTCATGCTAAAACACACGAAAAATAAAAAAAAATCTCCTAATTCTTGTTGAATGACTCCTAAATGCAAAAACAATGCCCACGGATTAGGTCTAAGCTAATGGAATTCTTCCCCAAGTCCTTGTGGATGATTCTACAAAGGTTTAACAGAAAAATTGATAGAAAGACATACTACCAAAAAATAAAATAAAATCATAGACTAACAAACATGAAAAAGCAGAAAAAATAACTTAATTCCCAATGAGTTGCCTCTAAATGACAAAAAAAGCACTGCAGATACATACAAACAATCCTATAAAGGTTCGATGAAACCAGAAACCACACCAAAAAAATCTATGGGCTAACCGCACCACAAATAACGAAAAAAATTGCCTAATTCTTGTTTAATAAACCTTAAATGTCAAAAAAACACCCGTAAGTAGCAAAAAGGTAGCAATACTATATTATTACTATAGATAAGTAAAAAATAAAATGTGTTGAGAGTGAGATTCGAACTAAAGCTAGCAGCAACACTAAAGATAGCCTTAAGCACCACCTTAAGTCATTGAACTAATCAAAGTATTTGTTCAATAATTGCTCTATGTTACATTTATACCAAATTTCTGTTAATTTTTATACAAATATACATAATGTGATTGATACAAGATTATGGGTGCTCGAGAACCCGACGGACTCCATGTGAGTCCACCCATGATAGATACATAGTCATAATTACATAATAGTATCACTATAATTGGATTGGATGGTTTACTTGCGTTTTAATCTTGGTTATGAAGCTCAATTATCTAAGGGGATTAAGTGGAATTTTCCTCTAAATTTTCTTATCATAACACCTCAATTTGCTTTTGGACTTCATATGCTAAAGGACTAAAAGTGAATCACCAAAACCTAGTCGAGTCCAAGCTACTAAATTCTATCAAACTCTTAGATCGACACAACACAAAATAACTAACCTCATTATGATAAATGCTTCCATTTTGGTTCATTACATTACAATACTCTCTCTAACTATAAGATATTTTACATGGCAAAATCCACCAGCTTCAATAATGAAAAAAGCAAAATAACAAGATCATGTCTTAATTTTGTGGTAAGTTTATACCACTTTTGTTTTTCTAAAAGCCAATGCTTGCACAAATTGTTGACAAAATGACTCTGCATTAATCATTTTCATGTTTTTAGTAGTTGGATTTCACTGGCTTAGTTGTGAGTCCAAATCCAAAAGGAAACAAAGGATCATTGTGTGCATCATCAAAGTTCATAGGAAGTTGATCAACTGACTTGAACCATGTCCGGGCGAGTTTACCAGTAAAGCCATAATCGCCAAATAAGGCATCAGTAACGCCTTGTCCTTCAGTCCCAGGGAGCCAAGCAGCTACAAGAGCATCCATTTTGGCAACGTGGGGCTCCATCACGACTGGACGACCAGAGACAACCACTACAACACACTTCACTGCCCCACAGACGTTATTGATGACACTAGGACCAGGTTCAGATATTGTAAGGTTTGAGCTATCGCCAAACATCTCTGCGTATGGGACTTCACCCACGACTACAATGGCGTAGGAGAATTTGTTGGACTTGACAAAGTTAGCATCGGGGTTCTGTTGGAAGACTACTTGTGTAGAAGGATCAACTGTTTTCTTGATAGCAGATAAAATGGTTGTTCCTGTCAAGTTATGGAACACGTATCAGAACCGGAAAAAGAGATTGTGTTGTGTGAGGAATGACAGTATTATTTACAAGACCAACTAAAATAACAGAACAGAGTTGGTGTAAAACCTATGTAGTATGTTGCTTGGACACTCACTCCTACAATGCTGATTCATCCATGTCGGACCCAACAAAACTGCACTAGTTTAGGAGGATCCAACACACATCCATCAGCATATACAAAGTGTCCAAGCCTCAGAAAATGAAAGAATGTTTGATTAAACGCTAAAGATGGCAGGCAGATGGGTAGAAAATTTTGCATCATGTAAAGATAGAGATGTTGCCAAAACTACAAATACGAGAGTGAGAAAACGTACCAACAGTAAGATCATTGCCTGCTACGCCTTGCCATTCGATTGTCCAACCTCCACATTGGTAACCCAAGTTGTCTGCATGAGTTCCTGCAACAAGTATTTTTGGGGCTTTCTTTGGAAGGGGAAGCAGTGGCTGACCAGGCGTCTTTCCGTTTTTCAAGAGCACGAGTGATTTCCTAACTGCTTCCCTTGCTAATTCTCTATGTTCCTAAAGAAAAGACAATGAAGCAGGTTAAATCTTATACAAACAAGAGTTATACCTATATGTTGCTTGGAAAAATTTTGTTGCATCTGTATTGCACCCGATAATATTTATTTTTGAATAGCTCGAGCAACGTACGAGAACCCTACTGAAAGGTTGTTGGAATATCTAAGGTGACATTTTATTACCTGGCTACCGAGTTGGTTTGCCAAGCTAGGATCAGACAATGGGTTCTCGAAGAGACCCATGACAAATTTAACTCTCAATATCCTCTTCACAGCATCGTCAATTCTGCTCATGGGAATGACATTGGCTTTCACTAGAGAAGTCAAAGTATCAATAAATTCTCTGTAATTCTCGGGGACCATAACCTGAAACAAAGACAAAAATAGTCACAGTTAATATAAAGGATCTAGTATAACATATCCAAGGTAAGATGATCTAAAGATCCGTGTACGAATTTATAAGACTAACCATGTCAATTCCTGCCATAATTCCAGCTTGAACTGAATAAGAGTAATTAGCATGAGGTGGATCAGTAATCCGGTCAATTCCTTGCCAATCTGAAATGACAAAGCCCTGAAACATAAAGACCAAAAGAGGTTAGTTATACTGGAACCGACTTGACTTAAACCAGCGAAATTTTACAATTAAGTGAACTGATCAATCTTTACCCTGAACTTGAGCTTGTTCTTCAGGAAGCCAGTGACTAGGTCTCGGTTGGCATGCATCTTTCTTCCGTTCCAGCTTGAGTAAGACACCATTACCGTTGAAACACCCTTTCTGAGTGCGTCATAGTATGCAGGCATGTGGATGTCAAATAATTCATTTGAGCTGATTATAGTGTTACTTTCATCAATGCCATTCCTCGTGCCACCATCTCCCACGAAGTGCTTAGCGCATGCTGCAACCTTAGTCCTTAATCATATGAAAGTTCAACATAGAACAACATCAGCATTGACAGTCAAAGAAATCATATATGATTTATTATAAGAATTTGCAAGCATAGATAACGTATTCAAGGAAATGATGAGGATAAAAAGGGATAAAGATTCATACTTTCCACCAACATAAGGAACATTCTTAGATTTAGCTGGCAAATCTCCTTGGAGACCAGGAATAATCTCGGTCATGCTTTTCACAATCCTATAATCTTCGCTGTAACTTTCATAACAACGGCCCCATCTAGGATTTCTGCATACCTACCATAAAACAATTATTCAGACATACAATACATAGAGAAGCACCATATGCACAAAGTGTAATCATATCAACTCACTGCAATGCAGGGAGCAAAAGCATATGGGATTCCTGTAGCTCTAACTTCAAGCGCAGTTGCAGCCCCAATACGCTTCACAAGATCGGGATCCCTGCATAAAATAAGCAAAATTTTGTTTAGAGCACTGGATGAATAGGGTAGAATCAAAATCCGATATTCTGAAAATTGCTAATTCCTAATTGCCACAGAAGAACAAGTGAATGCAATTAGTCGAAGATAGGGACTAAAAACGAGTGTACTGTTTAGTGCACCGGCTTGCCCTTTTTTTATATAGTACTTGCCTGGTGACACCAAGGCCAACATTGTGAGGAAAGATTGTAGCCCCATAGACATTGTTGTGTCCGTGAACTGCATCGATTCCATAAATCATGGGAATCCCAAGACGAGTTGAAAGAGCGCCCTTTTGAATCTCATCTACCATATTGGTCCAAGTCTGAGCAGTGGCCTTAGGTGCAGGTACACTTCCTCCTCCACTCAGTACACTCCCTACCAGAAAAATATTGAGGTTTAATTCCAAGATACAAAACTATACTGAATCTAAGAAAATCCCTTTTCTCTTCTACATGCCTAAATTAGTACAAAAGTTTCAACTCACTTTTAGTCTTAGACCACAGTGATCTATAAATATCTTTTTTCTCTTACAGGCAAGACAACAATAAGTAACCAAATATACACATATCTATAGGCTATGTAGCATTAACTCTTAAAAATGTGTGCGGAATCATTCAAAGACTCTTTGAGGATCTGACACAAGTGTGACGACATTATTTGAGAGTCTGAGTAACATAGCCTATAGATGTGCCTTCTTCAAAACATCAAATGACAAAGTTCTAGTATGATGCAAGAACAAGAGACAAGACTGATCATTTCAATCTAGAGGGTAAATATTTAAAGCATACCAATGAAACACAACAATAAGTAGCCAAAAATACACATACCTATAAGACTATGTTTCTGGAACCCTTCAAAAATGTCACTAGATGAGTGTCAGATCCTTCAAAAATAGTACATTTTTGGAAGATCTGACATGGGTACAACTACATTTTTGGAGAGTCCAAGCAACATAACATACAAGTCTATATTTCCAAAAGGAACCAAATGCACAAAGTTCTCGTATGATGCAAGAACAAGTTTTCAAGAATGGTCATATCAATCTATAGGGTAAAATATTTCAAACATACCAATGAAATTTTGCTTCATAACATCAGCTGTGGCAACTTTCCTTTCAATTTGAGTCATTTGACCAATCTTTTCTTCAAGAGTCATTCTTTTCAGCAAGTCCTTGATTCTAACACCCAATGGCTGTTTTGGGTCCTTGTATTTCACATACTCTCCCTCTGCTACCACAGCCCACAGGCACAACAACACAAAACCCATCATGGGTATTGACATTCTCCCCATTTTTTCACACCCTCAATACCCTTATGCTGGAACAATCTGCTAAAATTCATAAAATCGCCAAAAATCAATAAAACTACTAAATACCATGATTATCAAAACAAGAATACAAAATGTTGAGGAAAAAAAGGAATCTTTTTTGTTAAAAAAGTGAAACAAAACAAAAAACAGCTAATCAAGACCACAAGATAAACACCACAAATACATCATGAGCATTCACATTTTTCCCCCTTTTTTTACAACCCCACCCCCTCCTCAAGGGGCTTCTGCTGGAATAGTCATGCTAAAACCTCATAAACTACTTAATACCATAGTCATCACAACAAGAACACATAATGTTGAAAAAAAGGAATGGAACTAATGTGGTATAAAAAAAGGAACTTCTTTTTTCACACAATGGCATTCAGCTAGAATAATCTTGTATAACTCACAAAAACAACAAAACTCAATGGAACTACAGAATGTTCCCAAAAAAGGTATCTTTTCTGTTACAAAAGTAAGAAATCAAAAATACAAGCTAACCCCCACCCTCCTCAAGGACCTTCTGCAAGAACAGTCTTAACTAAGAAGCTCATATAAACAGCAAAACTCAGTGGAACTACAGAATGTTTTTAAAAAAAAGCATCTTTTATGCTACAAAAGTAAGAAATCAAGAATACAAGCTAACCCCAACCCTCCTCAAGGACCTTCTGATAGAACAGTCTCCACTAAAAAACTCTTAAAAACAGCAAAGCTCAATGGAACTACAGAATGTTGAAATAAAAAAGGTATCTTTTCTGTTACAAAAGTAAAAGATCAAGAATACAAGCTAACCCCAACCCTCCTCAAGGACCTTATAATAGAACAGTCTCCACTAAAAAGCTCATGAAAACAGCAAATCTCAATGGAACTACAGAATGTTGAAAAAAGAAAGTATTTTCTGTTACAGTAAAAAATCAAGAATCCAAGTTAATCCCAACCCTCCTCAAGGACCTTCTGATAGAATAGTCTCCATTAAAAAGCTCATGAAAACAGCAAAACTCAATGGAACTACACAATGTTGGGAAAAAAAGGTATCTTTTCTGTTACAAATGCAAAAAGATCAAGCATCCAAGCTAACCCCAACCCTCCTCAAGGAGCTTCTGATAGAACTGCTCCACTAAAAAGCTCATATAAAAACAGCAAAACTCAATGGAACTACAGAATGTTGTGAAAAATGGTATTTTTTCTGTTACAAAAGTAAAAAGATCAAGAATACAAGCTAACCCCCACCCTCCTCAAGGAGCTTCTGATAGAACAGTCTCTACTAAAAAGCTCATATAAACAGCAAAAATCAATGAAACTACTAAATATTATAGTTAACAAAACAAGCATACATAATGTGGAATGAAAAAAGAAAACTTTTTTGTCACATTACCCCTTAATGGCTTTCTACTAAAGCAATCTTGTAATAAAACTCAAAGGAACAGCTAATCAAGAAAATAATAATTGCAATGTGAAAATCTTACTTGTTGAGCTACAAGTTTGAAAACATAAATAGAATAAGACCAGTAGTAGTCGTGCAGACCACTTCCAAGGCAAGTTGATGGAAGTTTGTGTGTAATGTGTGTGTATAAATAGAAACCATAAAATGGAAAATGCCATGTGAACTTTTGGGAAAATAACAAAAATGGTCCCTTATGTTTGGTGTAGATTTATAATAGTCCCCCTTAAATATATTTCTTGGCAGTTTAGTCTTTTAAATTTGTTAAATATGAGCACTTTTGATCTTCGTCATTTTTCCTTTCTTTTCCTTTCCTTCTTTCCCATAGCTAGTTTATTCTAGATTTCTGAGATAAGGACTCTCAGGAAGTAATTTCTCCATCTCTGTGAGCTAGTGATAAAGTCTGCGTTCATTTTATCCTCTCTAGACCTCACTTGTGGAAGTCTACTGAGTATGTTATTGTTTAGTTACGTATTGGATAATTTTTTGAATGATGAGTTTTCAAGCAGTGGAAAATGAATTAACTCACAAAATTTTAACTTTTTTCAAATAAAATACTTGTTTAAACACAATTTTAACTTCTAAATATTATTTTTAACTTCAACTATGTCAAAGCGCGTGTCAATTTATATATATTTCAAAAATATATTCAACAAACTACTTAATATACTCCAAATTTTTTTCTGAATGGCATACTAGTGGAGTTAGTGGGGAGTGGGGTAGATTTGTTTTTGGATTTAATGAAAAAAATAATTTTGAATCTGAAAATTTTGGCCAATAGTATCCAATTTATCCGTTGGTTAACGTTTTCCAATAAAACTTTTTCTGACAATGGGTCAAATAAAATATTTAATGATATGTCCATTTTGGCCCATAAATATGGCAGATATTTTGAGAAAATTTGCAAAACAAGGGCTTTGAGTTTATCAAAATGTACCAATTGAGTAAATTTTACAAGTTATGTTTTTAAAACAAGCTTTGTACAACTTCAATGATTTTATAGATTAAAGTCACAACGGCTATTGTCTACTTTTGTAAAGGTCAAGATGTATATATTATTAAAAACAAAATAATGAAATATTAGAAAAGATGAGAATATAATAAAATAAAATTATTATTTGATTTTAAAAAGTGAAACATTTATATTGACTAGTGATGGTGGATATGGTATGTAGCTATGGTGATGTTTGGTGCTAGTGATTAGTAATGGCAGTGGTGATAGTGTGGTGGTGGAAGTTGCTGATGTTGTAGCGATACGGTGGTGAAGTTGGTTGATGTTAGTAGTTGACGATGTCGATGATGGTGATTGATGATAATGTTCATGATCATTGATAATAGTGCCGGTTGTAATGATGGAGGTGACGATGATAGTAGATATAGTGATGGACTGGTAGCTAGCGACGATGATGGTGGTTATGATGACAAAGATAGGTAATGATAATGGTTGCTGATTATTGATAAAATGATGATAAAAGTTATTCGCGCAAAAAAACTTTTGTTTAAAATCTTAATGATTAATTAAGATCCTTTCAAACCAAATAGGAGTAAGTATTTATGAATCTTAATGTATACAAATACAATTAATGCTCTAAAGTATGAACCGTTCAATTCAAACTTTTATTAAGTGACAAAAATAAGGTCTAAAACTTCAATTAATTAAATTGTGCAATTTATCCATTTGTAGCAACGATATAATACATTTTTAATTACACAAAACTTGAAACGATACAAAAATTATGTTTAATAATTGAAAGTACAACAGAAGTACGTGTTAATAGTAAATAATGAATTAGATCTAAGTCAAAATTAATCAAATTCTTCAAATTTGAACTAGATTTGGATCAAATTAATTTTATATACAACCAATTTCTTATGAGCATGTGAGTTGTCCAATTATGACTTTTAATAAAGTTAGATTTTTGTATTAATGATTATACCAAACATCTTAATGATATTTAATTTAATTTTGATTGTGAATTCTAGTATGAATTTTTCATGTTTTTTTTTTAAAATAATATATATTTAAAAACTACGTAAAAGAAAGTACTATAAATTAAATCACATTAATTTGATAATTCATTATATTGAAAAGATACATAAAATAAATACAGTAAAAAAAGAATTTATTTGAATCTCAAAATTCAAAAAGTGTCATACAAATTGACACGAAGAAAGCATTAACAATAGTTAAAGAAAATCATACGATACGCAAAGCATCCCACATTTATATAGCATTTGAAGAAAAGTTGTGCCTCATTGAGTATTAGCTAGTCCCCCATGACATAAATAATATTAATGACTAGTTTCAATTTTTGATCTCTTGAACATGTGTAATCTATATGAATCACATATGCGTAGAGGTAATCTACATCTTTTTTTACAAGTCTGACAAAAGTTAATAATCTTGACTTAAATTTTATATCAAAAAAATTATTTAATATATATAAGTGCTTTATATTGCTAATATATTGCCTGTTCTAACTTAAAATCTTGAATTCGTGTTTGATTACATGAAGATTACTTTACTAATTTTTCGAGATTCCTCTTCAATACTAGTGCCAATTATATTATCTTAATTTAAAAAATGAAACATGATTAGTGATAATTAAGCATGTGGCATGTGGATAATAATAGTGGGTTTGTTTAAATGATCGTTAAATACCCAACATCCCATGTTTCCACACTTCTAAAAAGTGTTTAGTCAGGAATAATGTTTTTTAAAAGTAATTATACATCTTAAGTTTTTGGAAATTTTAATATTGTTTAGACTTGGTTCAATTGTATTTATTTGTGCTCTATTTCAAGAGGAAGATATTTTTGATGTAAAAAGTAATAATTGTGAAACTAGCATGTAACAAGGTATTGATTGCAAATGTTTTGAATCAATAAAAGATTAAACTATGCTCTAGGTGGGTAACAAACCTTAATTAAATGATAAGGTAGTAAGTCTCAAATATTTGTTGTTTTTCTTTTTTTATTCGTTACCTCATATGATTATACAAGTAGGAATAAAGCGAGTTCTAATATTTGTAACCATTAAAAATCAATAATGTAATGACTTGATCCCATCATTATATGTAGGTAATAGGGAAAGAAATGGGTAATCAGAAAACTTTTGAGTAGTAAATTGAAATTTTTTAGCCTAGGCTAATTTTAGATAAAATTTGAATCATGTCAGATCTAGAGCAACTGAATACTGAAGTGAGAGTTGGATTGAAGTTTGATCATTTGAAGGTGTAGCCAAGACGATAAGGAATCTGTACAACTTTATGAAATTGAGTTAAAAGGCGTATATAATTCTCAAAATTGATCTTGGTGTTGAGTATCCTATGGAGCATCATGATTTGAGAGTATGTTTGAAAAAGAAGGTTGGTACATGAGTTTATAAAGTTTCTGTCTCCGTGTAATCCACTATGGCTGTGCTGTCATGGCGTGATCGCTATGGCGGGAGTCAGAAAAATCTCAAAGTCATTCTTATTTCTCCTACTTCATCCTTAAAGAAACCAAAAATGACCTAGGGCTATTTCTTTTTAGTTTTCCACCAATTTCATTGCTAAAAGTTAGTTAGTCATTTTCCTAACTTGTATTTTAATTCTTCAGCTTTAGATTCTAGAAAGAATTGATATCGAAAAACATTTAGACCTATAATTAATAGTGATTAAAAGTCCTAGTTGAGGGAGATGATCATGAAAATAGTCAAAGGTTAGAATTTTTCTATAATCCAGATAAATTAGTCCATTATAATTGATTATGTGTTTTTTCTTAATTATTTAGAGACCAAGAATGAGCTAGGACTTTGAAAAAAAAGGAAAAACTCCGATTCTACAGAGTTCAAGGCTTGAATTCAAAAATAGGTGATAGTTTAATATTTCCCTGTGAAACACACATGTTAACTAATTTATAGTATTTCTTGCATGTATATGAAAGAGGGAATGACTACATGAACTAATTGATAACTTATCAATTATTTAGACACTGTTTAATTATGATATTGGGATTGCATCCACTTATATCGATACACTTGAGTAGAATTTTGGTACAATAACTCAAGTTATAGAGAAATTATTCTTCATTGCTTAGTTTATTTTTGTTTAAGTTTATGGAAATTAAACTTAAGTTGTCATTACCTAAATCTACTTTCGTAATATTTAAATGTTTAAATTTTGATTGATCGCTTAGTTGCATTGTAGTGTTGGTTCTCCTACTGGAGTGTTAGTGTAGGTATCACTCACGATCTAGTTAGGATTGTGATAATTAGAAACGAGGCCTTAAAACTTTTCGATATGATTCAATATACACATGCAATATACGTGTCAAAATTTTAATTTACATCCAGTAAAATAAGGTATACAATCATTAAAAATATTAAAACTAAATATTCAAAAAGTTTAAATTTTTTCACAATATATCTTTAGAAGAGGAAAAAGAACTCTTAAATCCAACAAAATCAAATTTATCTAGTAGCTCTTTCCAATTTTCTAACAAAAATTTTGGATATCTCATTTAATTTGATTTGATATTATCAAATTTCCAATAGCAAATTCTTACAAATTTCATTTATGAAAACTTCTCATGAAACTCCTATTTAAATGAGCAGCAAATGGTTTTGCAAGTATAATGTGCATTTAAGTATTTGTTCTCAAGACAAAGAAAGGTAATATCTACCAACTCTCTCATTCAATAATCATATATATAATTAGTGAATGATTGACTATGTTTTTTAATAAATAATTATAAAATTATCCATTATATTAAAATGATTAAATTAATTTTTTTAAAATTTTTGTGCAGAAAAATGTCTTTAAGCTCCTCTTCTTCATCATCTTCTTCTTTGAAGGGTAAGAGAAAGGCGGATGAGGGTAAACAACTCCGAGTACTTATAGTGGCTAATGATGACACATTGCAAAATGCATACATATTGTGTCTTCAGAAGTGTGGGGTGGAGACACTAAGCGTGAGAAATGGACTTTTGGCTGTTAAAATTCATGAAATAACAGAAACACGCTTTGATTTAATTCTAATATGCTCTATTATGCCTAATATGGATGGTATCGAGGTATTTAACCCCTAACTTGTAATTTATCACTCAAAATTTTATTTTGATGACATAAATATATACTATTTTAGAAAGCTATCTAACATGAGTCAACATACACGTGCATTGCACGTAGTGGCGGAGCCAAAAATTCGACTAAGAAGTATCAAAATTTAAAGTAGTAAAATCGTGTAAAACCCAAGAGGTGTCAATTCTATACATAATGAACTATTTTTACCTAGCTAAAAAATGTAATTTTCTGATGAAAGGGTGTCGGTTAACACCTCTTAAATGTATGTGGTTCCGCCACTAATTGCACGTGCACATGGTTAAACTAGTAGTACTGTTGCGCTGGAACCCTCTAAAACTATTGTCAAACTCACGTTGGATATATCCTTCTGACACTGCATAGCTTAATTTTGAAGAATTCGATACACACTCGTATTTTTTGATGTACGAATCGTAATTCAATTTTTAATGATATTTAATTGATTTTTTCGATTTATAGACAATAAAAAAAGCTTCGATAGATGGGGATTACTACCATGATTGTGGGAATGACAACTCCACATGACAAGGAAGAATATTGCAAAGAATTCATGGAAGCTGGCCTTGATGAATGCTATGAGAAGCCATTAACAAAGGAGATACTTCATAGCCTCGTTGAGAAAATTTCCAACAAAGTTTAGAAAAAAGTCAAATAATAAAGTGATCTTTTATTAATATTATTGAAGAAATATTTTACTTTACCTTATTATAAGACTTGAGTTATATAATAGAATTCTTTAGTCATGTCCTTGACCTATGATTATTATGCAATATATCTTTATTATGATGAACTAGAATATTTCTTTTATTTGATTTCTCATTTGAGGTCTAATATTTTTGTTGGGGAACTGAATAATTTGAATTCATGTTAGAAAGTTCATTTTGAAAGATAAAGTGTTTTTTTCATAATTAATTTGATGTTTAGCCTACATTCGTTTTGAAAGATAAATTTTTTTTAATGATTATTAATTTGATATTTGATCTATGTATCTGGAAAGAGCTCAAATTCAAGATTCAAATTACTAAAGACGATTCCATTCCTCAAACTCAAATTCAAGATTCAATATTCAAAATATGTTTATTCAAAGTTTTGTTTCAACATGGCTCGATATACTCATACTTTGCACGTGCCAAAAAACTAATTTTCGGTAAAATAAGGTCTATAATATGTCAAAACTCAATATATTCAAGAAATTTAAATATTTACTTTCCTTCAACAATACCTCTTTAGAAAGAGGGGGGAAAACTCTATAATGCAATAATATCAAATTTATACATTTTGTCTTTCCAACAACATGTTTGGGCATATTTCATTTAATTCAATTGCTATTATTAATTTTTCATTAGCAAATTTTGGCAATTTTTTCAAGAATTTATGGAAGCTAGCCTTGATGAATGCCATGAGAATAGTGATCTTTTATTATTAAACACAAATGTTATCACCTTATTATATTGACTAAGACCATATATAGGTTCTTTATTCATACACAAGTACATTACTTTCACATTTGGTGATTATTAAAGATGTAGTAGACATGATCATGCCTCATGAAAAATACCTCCAGGTGCATGTCAGATCCTCAAAACGTAGTGTATTTTTAGAGGAATCGACACGAGTACAACAACAGTTTTGGAGAGTCAGAGCAACATAGTTTAGTATCATTTGAAACATGTTGATGTACCTTTTAGTTAGATTTCTGAGCCAGCAAAGTTTCTAAGAACTTCTCCACATAATCCAGGCCACACTTTGTCTTCACAACAGGTAATATGGCAGGGACATCTAGGTAGAATTCTGAAACAGACCCGTCGAGCTTGTCCCAAAGTTTCAGTTGTTCACGTGCTGCTTTAATGGCTGCTCTTGTTGCACAATGGACCGCAGCTGATAGAAACAGCGGTGCTTCACCAGATGCTGCAAAAAAGTAATTATAATAAGATTCAACGGTTTGTATGACCTGAAGCAGTTTCAGAATTTGAAGTTTATGCGTTCCTGCATTCAGCTTTAGTTAGTTATACAATAATATCAGATTTCACTAACAACTATCTATAGATACTTAGTGGATTATTCAATATATTTATACAAAATCTGGAAAAGAGTTATCGCGTTCGTGCAGACTCATTGATTGATTTCTAGAGCCTTTGGGAAATTGAATGATGCATACTACCGGTGTTTTAAGATCACTTGAGACAGGTTTGCAATATTTTCCACTACACCAAGTGAAGAATGTACTTAAAGGAACAAGCAAAGAACTTGGAGAACTTGTTTGACAGAACGAACGGGAAAAGAAATGAAGAAATAAGAATAATACCTTTAGACGAGAGGACACGTTTTTCGTGATGTCCACTGTTTATGATATGAACATTGAAATTCTGAGGAATGGTGTCAATTGTTGGGATCTTGTATGTCCAAGTGCTATCTGAGACCATTAACCCATCTTCATTGGTGACATATTCTTCGTGCATGCAAAATCCGATTCCTTGTACAAAAGCCCCTTCAATCTGCAGCAAGGAAAAGAAAAACAATCATCTCAATTATGAACAATCTTGTGATCAAGAATCAGATAGTTCTGAAGTTTGAATAACAGTTCGAGTGCACGATGCATCTATTAATTGTAAAAGCAAATTCTAGTTACAAAATTTAAAATCTACGATGAAGGGAAGAACCTGTCCCAAATCAACAGCTGGATTCAAGCTCTGACCACAGTCGTAAATAATATCTGACTGCAAAATGGTAGTCTGTCCAGTCAGAACATCTATCTCCACCTGCAAAAAGAGTTGTATTGTTAGTTATCAATATAAAGATATATTGTCTGCAAAATGCTCCACAATTTGGAGTTTCCTGCCAAGTGTTGTGTACTCATATATATCGAAAATTGATAATCATTGTATACGATTAACTTTCAATATATCTTGTTGCTGAAATGGCAGACACGCGAGACTCAAAATCTCATGCTTAAGAGCATGGAGGTTCGCGTCCTCTTTAAGTCATAATATATGAGCATTCTCAATAAGAGAGCTTGAATCAGTACTGATATTCCGATATACTGATTCGATCCTAGCTCTTGGAATTGGAATAAATTCAGTAGCAGATCACAAAATCTTGGTGATTTTCTCTATATAATGAAAGGGGAATCTGCTTTAAACTGCCAGGAGCAAACAGTTTACCTCACTGACAGCAGCGCCGAAGGTCAAATACTTCAAGTATTTTGGCACATAATAAGAATTTGCTGCTAAGTTTATTGATTGCTTTTGTGCCTGTAAAAGAAGGAAAAATGATTATAAATATGACTTTACAGTATTTTGTCTTCATGACTAATTCAAATTTGGCATCTTTGGCATCATGAGTTGTTTTTGGATAGGGCTAAATGTTTGTAAGAACAAGGTAATCATTGATGATAAGGCGTCTCTTACAACGAAAACCTCTTAAGAATACAAATTGACTCTGATTTCAAAAACCAATCCAGAAAACTGAAAGTGATTGACCGCGAGAAGTGAGACTTGCAGTGTTAAAATGTCGAAAACAAACCTGGAGAATCAGCGTTGGCCAATCAACAGAACCATTATTTTCCTGCAATTGTTTCTTCAGAGGGGTCAGTCTTTCAACCAAGACACTGCAGCAAAGTTTAATAGCTGCACAACTTGATTCCGAGGTAGTGCTTCCAATCGTTGGTCCACCTTGCACTACGCTTAAGGCGTCTGCTTGTATGACTCGTACTTTCTCCACAAGGTCTTCGGCCCAACTACTTTCGATTAATCCGAGAGCATAGGCAGTCGTCTGTCTAACCTTTGTCCATAGCCCTTGGCCAACTTCAATCCCTCCAACCTCCACAACAATTGATCCATCTTGCAGAATGCTGACTTTTCCTGGGGTTGGTCGTTGCGTACCATTGTACACAACTGGCACTCGAGAAATACCCCTTTTCTTCCATATGTTTTTCTGGTTGAACTGTTCTATCATCTTGCTTCGTTGGAAAAAGCTCGACGACACTGACAACTTATCCATGATACTAGGCAATGTATATTCTCCTGCTTCCACAATGTTATCATAGAAAAAGTTGAGGCTTTCAAATGTATGAACATTTTTAGTTCTGACCAAGTCCACGTCCATCGAAAGTAAACTTGCGACGTGCTCTATTATAGCTTCGGCAATATAAGATCCTTGCAGCTCCCCAGGGCCACGCATGATCGTTTTGCTGGTGAGATTTGTCTTGCATAGTTTTATATCAAAAGATAAGGCACCCCAATCATATTTTTTCAGTGTATTAATCAGATATGATGGTGTGATGGGGCTCATATCGACTGTGATCCCAGCATTTATCAATATATCAAGATGTAATGCTGTGATCTTTCCGCTCGACTTGAATCCTACACTGTACGTTACTTTCATCGGGTGTCGTCCTCCTGTCATTATCATGTCACTGTTCCGGTCGACATATATCCTGACAGGTCTTCTTAACTTGTATGCTGCTAGTGCACAGGCTGTGGAAACCTAAAATTACACAAACTTTAACATCAGTCTCAGAGAATTGCTATTATTACTATTTCTCTTTGTCAAATACTCACAGGCATTGCTTTGACAAACTTGCCCCCAAAGGCACCTCCAAGCCTTCTTGTAATTACGCGGATGTTGTGTTCGGGAACACCAAGACAACCGGCAATCATACGCTGCGCATTCTCAGGACACTGACTTGCAGTATAAACAACCATGCAGTTGTCTTCATCTGGAATTGCGAGGGCAGTTTGTGTCTCTATATAAAAATGGTACAAGGAACCAAATCTTATCTGGAAAAATGATTATTTAGTAACACAAACAGTAATACATCACCATCCAGGAATCAAATTTAAGGAAACCATTGAAACAATGATGTGTTCGAGTCTCTTCTAAAATACCACCAGGTGCAAGCCGAATCCTCCAAAAAAGGTTCCGACAATATTTTTAGAGGATCCGCGAAACCCAAAACAAATGTGAAACAGTTAGAGAGAACAAAATTACCTCAGCATTGACAATTTTCTGATCAGCTTCAGCCATTCCTTTTGAGAAATCACCAACCTGTTCTGGATAATAATCTGGCGGCGTTTGGATAAAGCTAGATTTCTCAACAGCTTCCTCAACGGTTAAAATGGGTGAATCTATATTTGAAGAGTCGTATTCAATGAGGGCCGTTCTTGCAGCCACATCAGCAGACCTCTGACTTTCAGCAACCTACGGTGTTTCAACAACATAAAGAAAAAAATTCAAATTTCTTTAGATTAAAGTGTATGAGAAATTAATGTTCCATAAAACCTCCAATCTCAGCAGAAGGAAACTTGAACAGCTCACCACAAATGCAATTCTGTCGCCAGCACATCGGGATATATCATCCCCAAACAAGGGCTCGGAGTCAAATAGCGACATAGCTCCTACATTTGCTCCTGGGATATCTTTAGAAGTAATTATGGTGGTGACTCCATCTGTTAATTGATTAGGATCGAGCTGGATTCGTTTGACACCGGCTAATGGTTTTGTACTGTAGATAAATGCTCCATGCAAGCAGTTTGGTGGTGAAGGAATGTCATCTACAAAAACAGCTTCACCTGAAAAACATTACATAAACCAGCACCCCTGAAGTTCGGAATGTTGCAGACACAGATAAACTAGTTTTTGTTTAAAAAACAAAACATATTCAGAGGAATACCAATGAGGACAACAAAAAAGGAGAAAAATGACAAATTGGTCTAGAAGAATATTGAACAGAAGCTCGAGCCTCGTCTCCAATGGAACATAAGTGACTAGGGAGACCAGACGAGGAAAAACTGATGAGGAGATTTATAACCAAAATACAATATATGTTCTACTGAATATGAATTAACACCAAAGAATGGTAACAACTAGACTACAGTTGTACCAGAGGCATCGAATGAATCCCAAGACAATGTTTTACTCGATCTCACTCCTAGAATAGATTTTCCCTCCTGTACTTGCTGTTATATTAGTTGTGTATTTTCACTTTAAAAATCAGTTATCAATTTCAATATAACTATGTTGCTCAGAGCCTCCAAAAATGTTTCTGCACCCCCATTGGATCTGAAACGTTCCTGTCAACATTTTCGAAAAGTTTGAACAACATAGTTGTCTTAAATGCCAAAATCCAAGCAGTCAAGGCCAGGAAAAATAGGTATGAAATTTTGGAGTTAACATGCAATAAAATATTAAAAGGCGATAACAAACCAGAAGCTTGAATGGCAGCTCCAATCTTCTTCAACGGTTCACCTACTGGATGGTACTCTGTACTATACTCCACAACCTGCTTAGACGAAGATAGTAGTGTTTGTTTTCTCCCCTGACTACTTTCTGAAACTTCCTCAGCTGAGGTGTCATTAGTTCCACCAAATAAACCACCAGAAATAGAAGAATGAACATCAGTTATGGGATAAAGAAACTCAAAAACATAACTGACAGCCAAGCTTGATCTGTACTCGGGGTGTAAAGTGCCAACTTCTGGTACCACTGCTAGTTTGACTAATTCAAGTGCGTCATACAAAACATGTATGCTTAACATTTTCCCGGCTAGAAATTCTTCTACCTTTTTAGCCCTTGTTGCATGTTTTGTGCCATATGCACCAAATGCCAACTGGATATTGTTTATCAGGACGCCATTATCGCTGTGAGAAACATCAGCCTGGAAAGCAGCATTAACATATGCCAATGCATTCCCATGAGGTAGTGGAGAAACTCGGTAAGTTTCAAACAAAAATCTAGAATGAGATTGGAGAGAACTTTGATCTTTCTTAAATGGGATGCAAACACTTAAAAGCACGGTCCTTGAGTCTAGCGGTGGTCTCGATAATAACTCCTCCCATGTGAGCTTTTCCAGTCCATGACTGGTCATCAAGCTAACAGTAGCAGAAAGCCCCAGAAATAGTGTAGCAATATCTGAAGGAAAACCATTCTTCTGTGCCATAGCCAAATTTCCTCCCACGCTGGCAGCGTTTCTAACAAATGGCGAAGCAATCTTCTCCATGTGGTTAGCCAGCTTTTGGGACACCAATGTCCCGTATGAACCCAAATTGACTTTGTTTTCCTCTTTCAAGACTGAAATGAATTTAGAGATAGTCACAGTTGCTCCGACTTCAATACCTGTCTGATCTCTTTTGATGATTGAGAGTTCAGGAATGTGCCTAAGATCAACATAATGATCATATCTCCGAGTTTCCTTATAATAACCTGTGCCGGTATTACCAACGACAAATTTAAAGCTGGCACAATTGACCGTCACATCAGAGTTCAACAAGCTCCATAGCTCCTTAATGGAAACAGGACTGTACCAAGGATACCTTGAGGAATCCAAAATCGTGTTGGATTCACTTTTCAAGAACTCGGGATATGTATTAAAATTCTTGGTTGGATCATAGGGAGGTAATTTACTCACTTTTATTTCCTTGGGATCTTCCTTTTTCCAAAAAGAATTGAACCCCAAATCCTCTATATCAACATCAGCAGCAAAAGACTTGCAGGCATCAGCAATGGGCCGGTATCCAGTGCACCGGCAAAGGTTTCCCACTATTGCCTTTTCAGCTTCAGATGAAGTAAGCTTTGAGAATCCTGGTGGAGGATCAGGTTTGTTTCCTTTATCCGCGTTGACAAGAGCTGAGAATAATGACATACACAGACCAGGAGTGCAAAAGCCGCATTGAGAAGCATGGAAACCGGCAAACCTTTCATGAATAGAGTGAAAACCATCTCTAGTGTTCCCAAGGCCTTCACTTGTAGTGATTGAACAACCATTTAAACTGCAAAGAAGTGTAATGCATGAACTCACGGTAAAATCTTCCACCTTGTTAAGCTTCGAATCATACTTTGAGATCAGAACAACACAAGCCCCACAACCACCTGTAAGCATAGAAACAAGTTATGTTCCTTCTGAACCCAAAATTGTGTATTTGTTACACAAATACTTGATCATTATAGACGGACGATGAAGAGCTATACCCCTCTAAAAGATTTGTGAAGCAATACTTCATAGTCTAAATGAATTCAGCAACCAAGGAATACAACATCTCATCAAACATGCATTCTACATTGAGAAACTACAAAAGCTAGTCATTTTACCACAAAAGTAATTCTACACTCAGAAGCTGCAGAAGTTAGCTTAGTATGTAAACCAATTACATATGTTATAACCTTTAACTCCATTTTTGCTGTTATAAAGATACAACACTCCCCAAAAGCTAGCTTGCGAGGGAAGTTTTCCCTAGTCCATATAAGCAAACCTCTAATCCATTCCTCCAACCAATGTGAGACTCTTAACACATCCGGCCCCCGTAACAGTTATAATAATTAGTAGCCTTAACTCTTAAGATTCAGACTAGTTGAAAAGAAAAGACATTTGATAAGTTTAACTCCCTATTAACAAGAAGTAAAAAGGAAAGGAATCACAAACAGCAGTTCCATGTGAACCTAAAAACTCCAATCACTTTAAGAGATAAAAGGCTTGCAACCAACAATTTAAGAGAAACAAGTCGTGTAACGTAAGATTTCATTGCCAGAAAATAACTAAGCATACAGTGTCTCACTCCCAAGACTTGTATTTAGGGTGTGAAAGAATCTTTACCGCTCCACCACACTCTTCAGTGGTCACAGAATATACAGAATTTAGTTATGCAGAGAAGCCAAAAAGCCTCAAGGGAAGTCATCATAAGTTTTCTGCAGATGACTGGTGAATAAGAAAAGTACACTAGAATTTGTCAAATCCCATGAAAAGCACAGAAACATTTGCCAAAAGTGTTGGTTGGGTATCTCCCAAAAGGATTCAACCTATTTTTAAGTTGGTCATTTTGACCTTCCATGAATTCAACCTATTTTTAAGTTGGTCATTTTGACCTTACACCACCGATGTGGGAGGAAGAGTTTGCATTATCCTAACAAACCTCCACTTGGGCTCTGATACCACTTGTAGTGACATGCCCACACCCCAACCTCACATTAATATGATATTGTCCGCTTTGAGCCAAGCCCTCACGGAATTGTTTTTGGGCATCTCCCAAAAGGCCTCATACTAATGGATTGGATTCAACCTATTTAAGTTGGTCATTTTGACCTTCCACCACCAATGTGAGAGGAAGAGTTTGCATTATCCTAACAAAAAGAACACAAATTTAAGGAAATCCACAGCTTCTGACATTCCTAATGTACTAGCACCAGAAACAAACACATAGTATACACTAGGTAGGTTTAAATTCCAACAGAAAATAAAAAAAAACTAAGGGAAATTCTTCTCATCTGCTCCAAATTTTAATCAAGTTATCGATAGTGAGAGGTAATAGGTACTCATGAAATTACCCGTGGTACACGCAAGCAAGTCCAAACATCATGTTTATAACACAAAAATAAACATATAGTATACACTAAAGTGGTTAAAAATCAAGAGGTCTCACGTTTAAATCCAAATGGAGTGAAAACTTTAGGTGTTTTTTCAATTTGTCTTAGGTTTATACAAAGTTAATGTAGTGTTGGTGGGATGGATAACAAGGTAGCCCTAAACACAAACAGGATTGGACACCAAGGTTATGATTAATAATAACATGTAACATCCATAATTTAGAATAATAATAATTATATTAAGCTTAAATTAATAAATCCAAAAAACTTAACATAAATTACTCAACTTTTACTCTTCCCATAATTTTTTCTGTAACTTTTATCACAAATATTATAGTTTATGTGGATAAAGTATTATTCATTAATGCTATATATATTAATTTATCTCTACCCCTATTAACTCAAAATGTAGTAAAAGAATTTAATTAATTAAATATGAATAGTAATAAAAAATTAAAGTAGCATTTTTTTTTTTAAATTTCTCCCTTTTTTTTGTATTTATTTTTATTTCTCTCATTTAATTTACTTTAACACAATGAAGTAATCACAATCCAAAAAGACATATTTAATCCAGTAATTAACTTTATTTGGCTTACTAAATGTAAGATGAAATTTATCAAAGATGGGGGAAAGAAAAGGATATAGAGAAAAGTGACTTTTCTATTTTTTTTTATTTATTAAATTAGGTACGGCTGAAAAATCAACATATAAACAAGTATTGAAATTTATTTATTTATTATCTTTTTTTTGCTATAAATATTTATTTTCATAATTCATATTTCATTACTTAATGTAATTGCTACTTGTAATGTATATAATAACTCTCATGTTTTTATATTCATAACCTCTAAACATTTAATTTCAAACTTTAAGATATCTTTTGATATTATTTAATTTTTATTTATATAAATTCATCTTTTTTGTTTGATGAGACTTCTATCCAAGATTATCCTTTTCATTCTATAGAAGTGAAGAACTTACATTATTACTGTATAATTTGAATCATGCTCTAGCTTGTTGAATAAATGGCTCATTTCCAAGCAGCCAATATGGAAGCCACCATTGAAGACCAAGAAATATTCAAAGCACACCATTGGAGAAAA
>JAPFFP010000009.1:6104579-6115378 GCA_026153255.1 Solanum medicagineum | reverse complement strand
TTTCTCTCTCTAAACATTTTCTCTGCCTTCTCTCTAACAACGATTTACTATTCATCATCTTCTTCCTTCATTCTTCTCCTAGTTTTAATTCACAGATTTATACCCAACAGTTTGAACATGAATCGAGTGACATTTGAAAGAAAAAAAAGATATTTCAATTAAGTTGAAAAATAATATAAGAAGTTGAAGTTGTGTCTGGACACGCGTTTCAGTTGAAAAAAATGGATGCTTTGTGAGAGGAAAAGAAAAAACTTTTTTTACGGCCAAATGGCGCTTAATTGGTTTCCATTGCAAAAATCTCCAAAGGTGAATTTCATAACATGCTTTGCACTCGATGAATTGTGAGAGTTGATGTTGCTTGGACTCGTCAAATATGCCACCAAGTGCGTGCCTGATCCTCCAAAAGTAACTCATTATTGGAGGATCTGATATGAGTGTAATAACATTTTTGGAGAGTCTGAGCAATATAGAATGTACTGCTTCAACGCCGTTACATTCACCAAAACAGTAAGTGGATAAAAGAACTTTACCTCGCTGACAGCAGCACCATAGTTCAGATATTGCCCGGAACTTGAACCTGGAACAAAAAACGCATGTGCTTGCAGATCGACTTGTTGAGTTTCCGCCTGCAAAGAGGAAGCCAATGGAATAATGGGGTTATAAGAATTCGAACCTTTAAAATATATGGAAAACGATGCATAATAAATAGTCCCCGAGCTACACATTGTGCAATACATCATCAGTATTACAAAGTACTAACATACAGAGAGAAGAAAAACCTCGTGAATCAGTGTTGTCCAATCAACAAAACCATGTTGTTCTTGAATTTTTTCCTTCAGGGGTGTCAGTCTTTGAACCAGGATATTACAGCAAAGACGAGCCGCTTCACAGCTTGATTCAGACTTGGTGCTTTCAGCAGTATAACCAGTTTGCACTAAGCTTAAGGTGTCTATTTGTATGATTCGGACCTTCTCTATGAGCTCTTCGCTCCAACTTCTCTCGATCAAACTTAGAGCATACGCGACCACCTGTTTAACCTTTGTCCATAGTCCTTGACCGATTTCAATCCCACCAACTTCACAAACTACTGATCCGTCCAGCAAAATGCTTACTTTTGCTGGCGTTTCATGTTGCTTAACTTGATGCACGATTGGCAATCGAGAAATGCCCCTTTTCTTCCACGTGTTTTTCTGGTTAAACTGATCAACCATCTTTCTTCTTTCGATGAATCTCGAGGATGTAGCCAACTGATCCATGATACTAGGCAAGGTATATTCTCCTGATTCACCTGCAGTATCCTTGTAGAATAATTTTAGGCTTTCATAAGTATGAATATTTTGGGTAATGACAGAGTCCACCTCGATTTCCAGTACACTCGCTACGTGTTCTACTATAGCATCTGCGATATAAGATCCTTGGACATCCCCGAGTGCTCGCATGGATGATTTGCTGGTAAGGTTCGTCTTACAATTTTTTATATCGAAAGAAAAGGCGCCCCAATTGTATTTCTTGAGTGCTGCAATTACATGAGTTGCTATGACAGGGGTTATATCATCTGATATCCCTCCGTTTACTAAGATATCAGCACGTAAGGCTGTGATCTTCCCATTTGACTTGAATCCGACACTGTATGTTACTTTCAAAGGGTGTCTTCCTCCTATTATTACCATGTCAGTATTTCTGTTGACATATATCCTGACAGGACATCGTAATTTGTGCGCTGCAAGTGCACAGGCTGTGGAAACCTGAAGCGTCACACAAAGCTCAAATTAGAACCTGTGCATCCGAGAAAATAACCTTTTGTTCAAACGAAAATAAAAGAAAAAGGACAGTTTGGTTCACGAAGTAGTGACTTATAGGTCACACAGAGACAACTATATCGTTGCTCCAAGGCTTCCCCTTTAAGATTACACGATAATACTCACTGGCATGTTTCTTATGGCCTTGCCACCAAAGCCACCTCCAGCCCTTCTTGTTATCACACGGATATTATGCTCGGGAACACCAAGACAACGAGCAATCACACTATGTGTATACTCGGGAAACTGAGTTGAAGCGTAAACAACCATGGTCTTGTCCTCATCTGGAACTGCTAAGGTAGTCTGTGGCTCCATATAAAAGTAGTATTCTGATGGAAGACTCAACTGAAAATGATGGATACTAATCAGTTACACATTGGAGACGTAACCATACGTCTATGATTCAACATAACTAATCAAAGTACCTCAGAGGAAAGAATCTTGTGATCAGCTTCAGCCATTCCTTTTGAGAAATCACCAACCGGATCAGTGTCCAGAGACGCGGGATCTTGAAGAAAACTTGATCTCTCAACAGCCTCCTCAACAGATAAAATCGGCGAATCTGTATCTTCTGTGTCATATTCAACAACAGCTGTCCTTGCAGCCACATCAGCAGACCTCTGGCTTTTAGCAACCTGTCATTCGACAACAAAACTGAACATGCTTAACGAACTAACTCAAAAATTTTCCTCACTGAGTTAAGATTAACTAACGCTGCATAAAACCGATCCTGAAGATTGAACCTTGAAATGATGGCTTACCACGACAGCAATTCGGTCTCCAGCATATTCGCAAAGATCCTCTGCAAATAGAGGTTCAGGGCCATACTGGCTCAAAGCTCCTATATTTTCCCCTCCACTCGGGATATCTTTAAATGTAATAATCGCAACAATTCCATCAGCTAATGTATTAGACTCAAGCTGGAGACTAATGTTCTTTACCCTTGCTAATGGTTTTGTACTATAGATAAATGCTCCATGTAGACAGTTCGGTGGGGATGGAATGTCATCGACATAGACAGCTTCACCTGGAATAAACAATGTTAGGCAACAAAATCAATGTAATATCGGAGAACAAAACCATCTAATTTTCAAAACCTATATCTCCAAACATAAGCGCTGCCAAAGCCAGGAAAGTCGGAAGAGAGAATGATACATGATTGAGCTTAACATAGACAAAGATGAAATACACACACGCGCACACAGAGAGAGAGAGAGAGAGAGGGGACAAACCAGAAGCTTGCATGGCAGCTCCATACTTTTCCAGCGGTTCACCAACTGGATAGTACTCGGTACTTGATTCCACAACCTGCTCACCAGATGATATTATTGTCTGTGTATTTGCCTGACTAGTATCACCATCATCATTACTTCTGGAATCATCTTGTTGAAAAGTTTCACTGATTCCAGCAAACAAACCACTGGAAATCGGGGAATCAACATCTGTAAAAGGATGCAGAAACTTGAATAGAAAACTGACAGCCAAGCTTGAGCGGTATTCGGGGTATGAAGTCCCCGGTTCAGAGACAACATCTAGCTTGACTAATTTCAGTGCTTGATACAGAATCTCGACGTTCAGTATCTTCCCGATTAGATATTTCTCAACTGTTTTGGCCCTTATGGCATGATTTGTCCCAAAAGCACCATATGCCAACTTGATAGAATGTATCACAACTCCATTCCTGTGAGGAGACACATCAGCTAAGAAAGCAGCATTTACATAAGCCAACGCACTTCCGAGAGGTCTTGGTGCAGCACGATAGGTTTCAAAGAAATACTTCGAAAAGTTCAGAGGAAAATTTCCATCCTTTTTGAATGGGATCCAAACACTTAGAAGCACACTTTTTGAGTCTAGTGCTGGCCTTGCCAAGAGTTCCTCCCATTTAAGCTTTTCTTGTCCGCGAACGGTCAATATACTAACCGTAGCATCCACTCCAAGAAACAACGTAGACATATCAGAAGGAAAACCAAACTTCTGTGCTATAGATAAATTCCCCCCCACACTAGCAGTGTTTCTAACGAATGGATTCGCAATCTTCTCCATATGTCGAGCCAACTTCTGGGACACTATCTTTCCATATAAACTCAAATTGACTTTGCTACCATCATTCAGGAATGAAATAACTCTAGATATTGTCACAGTTGCTCCGATTTCAATTCCTTTGAGATCCCTATTGAGGATTGAAAGTTCAGGGATATGCCTCAGATCGATGTACCAATCATATCGCTGTGTTTCCTTATAATAACCAGTGCCAGTATTACCAACAACTATTTTAACACTCCGGACATTTTCACCCACACTGGAATTCAACAAGCTTTGTAGCTCCTCTATAGAAACAGGACTAAACCAAGAATACCTCGTGGAGTCCAAACGTGTGACGGCTTCACTTTTCAAGAATTCAGGATATGTAACAAGATCCTTTCTTGGATCATACGGAGGCAACTTACTCTCTTTGGTTTCCCTGGAATCATCCTTTTTCCAAAAGGCATTGTATCCCAGATCCTCGATATCAACATCAGAAGCGAAACTCTTGCAGGCATCAGCGATAGGCCGGTATCCAGTGCAACGACAAAGGTTTCCTGAAATGGACTTCTCAGCTTCAAATGAAGATAGATTAGAGAATCCTTCTCGCGGAGAATCTTGATTCTTCTGTTTATCAGCATTGACGAGAGCTGAGAAGAACGACATACACATTCCAGGAGTGCAAAATCCACATTGAGATGCATGGAAACCAGCGAATCGTTGATGAATTGGGTGATAACCGTCTCTGGTATTACCAAGGCCATCACTCGTAGTAATTGCGCAACCATTTAAGCTGCAAACAAGTGTAAGGCATGAACTCACACTAAAATCTTCAACTCTGTTAAGTTTGGGATCATACTTTGAGACTAAAACAACACAAGCTCCACAACCACCTGCAAATCATCAAAATTACGTCAAAAATCTCAACTTCCAACAAGAACAAATACGCCTCAATCCCAAACAAGTTAGAGTAGGCTATATGAATCATCACTAACTATATCATCCAATTTAAGCCCATTTATGTCAATATTATACAGCATTAATAAAAGCTAAGCCTCAATCCCAAGAACACTACGGCAGGCTATAGGAATTATTTACGAACCATATTGCTCAATTTAAGCTCAGTTATGTCAATATTATTCAATGACAATGACAACTAAACTTCAATCCCAAGCAAGTTAGGCAACTAAACCATATGCTCAATTTAAGCTTATTTATGTCAATATTGTACAAAAACAATAACAACTAAGTTGGGTTCAGCTATATGAATCGTCACCGACCATATTGCTCAATTTTAGTTCATTTATGTCAACTAGTTTCTGGACACGTGCGTTGCACGTGTTTCCATGTAAATATTCATGGATCCAATAAAACAGCAAAAGTATCATGAAAACATGCATGTAAAGAGTAAAAATACAACAATCACAAATAAATCTTTAAAAGTGTGACAAAAAACACTAAATGAGTAATTATTATAGTGTTTAAAATTATTCTTTTTAAACAACCGGCTATAAATTTGAACATTGGTTAGCAAAGTTGCAACAATGTCACAAATGACTAACTTGAGTATAACTAAAAGTAAGAGTTATGATAAAAAGAAATTCATTAAAAAATTACATGAAAGAAGTCTAACAGAAAGAAAATAAAAAAAATAATAATAAACAATGAAGGAAAAAAATGCAACGTACATATCCTTTTTAAGACTTTATTTGATCATAAAAATATCAATGGCAAAAAGAAATATAAAATCAATACTTTTCAAGTTTTTGTCAACATCTTTATAGAGAAATATAGCAGAAGAAAACTACAATCTTGGAGATCTTCTGCTAGCCTAAGATCGTTAAATAAGATCGAAAGATTATCTTCTTCCATAAACAATCAAAATTCAAGAGTCTTATTCATTAAGTTAAAATAAAGCATGAATTAGATAGTATAATGGTATTATATGTTCTTGGTTACTTAATCTATAGAAAGAAATGGATAAACTTTTGGATAGGGTCTCATGAAATAAAAAAGATGAATTTATATAGATTAAAGTGGAGGAATACAAAAAGATATAATAAAATTTTAAATTAAATAATTGGATGTTATGAATATACAAAACATGAAAGTTATGGATATTAAGAGTAGCAATTGAATATATAATTAGATATGAATTATGAAAGTGAATATTAAAGCAAATAAAGGGGGGAAATAATAAATAAATTGAATTTTGAGAAAGAATATTTTGTAAAGATAAAACAACTACGTTAACCCCTAAGAGGAAATTCAGACTTAGTTTGTGATTAAATATTTTTATCAATTAACATGTCATTATAGCCATTAATTTACCATTTAAATGGGATTACAATTTGGTTTTCAATTTTTGAAGGGCAACGAAGACGTTACTACATTAAAATAGTACTATTATTTAATTAGAAATTTAATTAAGGACGAAATGGATTAGAAATTTAATTATTTTTTAATTTATTATAAAAGCAAAATGATAATCCAACTTTGAACATAGGAACTTCCAGCTTTTGATATAATATGATATTATACAACACCTACTAGCTAGTAGACCTCTAGCCAAACGAGTTCGGGTCATCTATATGAGCCGCTCCATTTAAACTCATCTTAGACTCAAATCAATACTATAAAGCACAACATGGTGCACGAAGCATATTCATATGTTCATGTATGATCCGAGCTAGCGTCGCACCCCAAGGTGGTGTAATATAGGTAGTCTAACCTAATATAAGTATCAGTGATTAATTCTACTATTCGAACATATGACCTATAGGTAATACAGAGACAACTTTCGTACTCTACCAGTGCTTCAAAACTTCCCTTCATCGGCCAAGTATCATTAAAACTAAAACTAAAAATAAGAAAACTATATATGTGACACAAACATTTAGTTACTATAATTAACAAAAGTTGAGATAAAAAGTTCATATAATTGGAAGTTTCACTCCTAGTTTCCTTTCCATTTCCATAATCAGAAAGAATTGGAAAAAACAAACAAAAAAGCATAATACATAAATATGAAGTTTACTTGGCTTCAAGTGGCATCTACGTTTTCCAATTCTAGTTGTGCACAAGTAGGCCAAACATTTAAACTTATATAAATTTGAACAAATAGACACATGTGTCCTACGTGACACAATACACGTTGGACTCCATGTAGAACATAAAATTGCCATGTTGGAAAAAGGATGCCACGTAGGACACATGTGTCTCTATTTATTCAACTTTATAAAAGTTTAAGTATGTACTTGTGCATAACAAGTGTTTCATACAAGAGCATAGCAAGTATGTACTTGAAGTATCAAATGAATATTTTAGGTGTGAAATAAATAAATCCAAAATATCTTCTTTTTCGAGTTTCATACTTTAGGTGTTCTGGACCAATCGAGTAGGTATTTATGTGTATATATATAATAAATAACTTCTCTCTTTAACTATACCTCTCGGATCCTTATTTGAGTTTTAATTAATCAAACTTCAAAGCAAGTATCGAACATTATCGAGTAACAAAACAATAAGGAATGTAAGGGAAAGGAGAATTTACCTTCACCACAACCAAGTTTTGGACTCTTGAAAGAAGCATAATATCTCAAGAATTGAAGCAAAGTAGTAGAAGGATCAATACATGACAACTCAAATCTCTCTCCATTAACTGCAAAAACTAAATTCCCATTTTTCTCTGAACCCTCCATTAATCGAAATATAAACTTATTATAAGCCAAAAAAAAAAAGTTAGGTATATAAAATATTTATCTCATGGACATTTCTTGAATAATTTATAGTGATGAGAATTGCTAGTAGTGAGCAAATTTGTTTAGCTACCTTTCTTTGTCAAGTAATCAGCATGACATGGCTCATCCACAGCTTATCGAGAACAAGGGCGGAGCCACGTTATTGCTAGGTGTTTACGGAAAATTATACTATTTATACAATATTAAATTTATATATATATATATATATATATATATATATGCAGGAGATGCTGAACCCCCTTCGGCTAATTCGCATGTTTGTTTTTTTTAGATTTTGAACTCCCTTAATTAAAATTCATTCTGGCTCTGGCTCTGGCTCTGGCTCTGGCTCTGATCGAGGACATGATTAGAAATAGGAAGATATGGAGGTTAAGGATTACAATAGAAGGTTATTAGGTCGAGCAATATCTAGTTCCCTTTTTGTATTGTGATTATTATTCTCCTACTATCTTATTACTCAGATTTTAGTATTACATGTTGTCTCATTTGCTTTCACTTATCGTATTATTTTGTTATCGCTACTATTCTCATAATTACTATATTTGCTTTACATATTTATTTTTTGGCATTCTTTTCTTAAGCCCACGATCTATCGAGAATAATCTTTCTACATTCACAAATTACATTTATAAAAAGGTAATTTCAAATATTACGATAAACTAATTAATTTACAAAAAATATGGTCCTCTTATTTATATTAAAAATAACTCAAAATCATAGAAAATATACATGATTATACAATATTGCTTGCCAAAATGCATAGAAAGTATGCATTGACTATATAATGTAGATTACTCATATATGAGCTATACACTAAATGTACATTATGATACTCTCAAAAACTGAATATAGTTTGACTATATATAAAATATGCACTGACCATACATGTCTATATAGCAAAGGACTATTTCTTGTGTAATTATTTTGGCCGAATGAACTTTTCATGTATGGTGTTGTAGTACCTTTCTATGTCACTTTCTTGTTTTTATTAATTAGTGAAGAAAAGAAGAACCAACACGTTTGGCTTTACTAAGTAATTGGAACTTTGACAAAATTAGAATTAGAAAGTCTATGTTTAAAATTTCATAAAGAAAAGGACTAAATATATTGTACGTGCCAATTTTAGAAGTAATTAGGTTGCTTCCACCGTAAAAATTAGGTGAGATAATATAATTTTTGAATTGGCAATTAAAGTTGAGCTATAGTTTCAAATATGATTTTTTTAATTAAAAAAATATTGTGAAAATATTTGAGCACATGATGTTGATAATAATTCATTGAAGTTTTGTTCTTATAAAAGTTCAAACTCTAGGAAAATTTTCATAAAATTTACACTAGATAACATGAGTAAAATAATAATAAAAAGTTTTTAAATAAGTACCATATGAGTGAAATAATGGTAAAATACATCAAAATTTTCAAAATAAATATATTATATTGAACTCCAATATATCATATTGAATTTTTTACGTATTTTAGATAAGAGTAAATTTATCCAAATATTGTTTTAAGATTTGATATAATTGTGTACATAGGTTAAAAAAATTGCTATTATGTATTTATTTAGTATGATAATAACATAAATTCAATTTAAATAAAATTTGAAAAAATCATAACTCTTTGAAAAAGTCACAGCTCCTTGAAAAAGTCACATCCTTCAAAAAAATTGCAATTCATAACTCTTCAAAAAAATCATAATTTTTCAAAAAAGTCACAATTCTTTCAAAAAGTCACAGTCCTTCAACATGAAAAATAATCAATTTTTAATATAATATAAAATAACTAAATAAATATAATATAAAACACAAAAAATATACTAAATTGATCTTTTATTTGGGGGTATTATAGTATTCTCTTTAGAAAAGTCACAACCCCTCAGAAAAGCTACAATCATTCGAAAAAGTCACAACTCTTCAAAACAGTCACAACCCTTCGAAAAAGTCACAATCCTTCGAAAAAATCAGAATCCTTTAGAAAAGTCACAACTATTCAAAAAAGTCAGAACTCTTCGAAAAACCACAATTTTTCGAAGAAGTCATAACCCTTTTGAAAACAACCCTTCAAAAAAGTCACAACTCTTCGAAAAAGTTACAACTCCTCGAAAAAATTACAATTTTTCAAAAAAGTCACAACCTTTCAAAAAAGTCACAATCATTCAATATGAAAAATTATCTGCTTTAAATAAAATACAATATAATATAATATAATTAAATAAATATAATACAAAATATATATTAAATTGATTTTAAAGTTGGGTTATTATAGTAATTTAACATTCAAGTTAGCGAGTTCAAGCACTATTAAAAAACCATTAGAGCGAGAAATAATGTTATAATCCAAAAATAAAATTAAAGATAACTAGGACTATAGCAATATTACATTAATAAAAGTTCATGAGATAAATTTATAATGCTATATTTTCTGTGTCGAAAGAACTTAATAACTTTAGAATATTTTATTAATTTTAATGTTAAAATATATAAAATTTAATTAAATTACTTCGCATAATCTAATTATCTAGTATCTATATAACCGACGCCGACTTATAAAAAATTATAGAATTAGTTACTAGTCATTCATTTCCTTAAATTCTTTGTATATTTACTTCTTTAATACAAGTCATATTCTTACTTTGACAAAATTAGAAACAACACGTTTGTCATACTAATTAATTGGAACTTTGACAAAAAAAGTACTTAGTTTGCTTCAAGAGTAAAAAAAAATTAGGTGGAATATTCAATTTTTGAATAGGCAATCAAAGTTTAGTCACTATTTTATTTATTTATTATGTTTATATCAAATTATATTAATTTATTGTGATTAAATGATTTAATGAGATGAAAAAAATAATACCACGCATATATATGATTAGTTGTAAAAGCTTGTGTGCAAATATATATCATGCATCTATTCGATTAGTGTAAACATCGAATACAGATAAATTGTGCTTTCTTGATAATTAAGTTATAGAAGTTTACGTGTAAATACATATCATATATTTATTTAATTGAGAGTGTATTACATGAACAAACTATTTAGCGTAAGATAGTAATTTTTAAATCTTTGAACAAAAGAATTACTTAATAAGATTTGCATGCAAATTGGGGACGGAGCTAACATCGAATGTATGAGTTCCTTTACTCTTTACAGATTTTATTTTTAGCTATGAGGTAAAAAATTTGAGTCTGATATAGAATGTTCTGCGTCGAATTTGTCT
>JAPFFP010000009.1:6082704-6104479 GCA_026153255.1 Solanum medicagineum | reverse complement strand
AGATTTGCAAGCAAACTGGGGACGGAGCTAAAATCTCATATATGATTTCAGAAAAACTCAATAATGTGTATTCAAATATATATATATATATATATATATATATATATATATATATATATATATATATATTAAAATTCATCGAATTTGTATACATAATATAATCAAATCTCATAAATTTTAAATTCTGAATTCGTTTCTTATACGCAAAAAATACTTCTTCTTCTTTTTTTGTGTAAGCAATGAATTTTATCAGATGATGATTACGGAAGATACAAAACTAATCATCATCAAATTTGGTTTTGATAATTCTCAAAACAAGAATTTATTTATTTTTACTACTTCTCCTCCATTCATAAAATTTTTTCTTATGGAGAAAATGTTACTATTTTTGAAAAATAATTTGAATTTTAAAGACTAAAGATTACGCCTAAGCTAAGGAATATGAAAATTAAATATGAATTTTGAAGAATTATTCAAAAAATATTAACTTCATTACTAAAAGTTGTAATGAGGATGGATAGGATTTAATTTATCGTCCTTAATATTAGTTCTCGAGTTTAAACTCTGAGTATGAAAAAAACTTTACAAATTTAGATTAGTCGGAGCATAAATGAGTGTTGGGACACCAGTGGAAAACCCAAAATAAAGTGTCTTCTTTATAAAGACTGTTCTTACATCGATGCATATAACTTTTTACGAAAATGCAAGATAGCACTGCATGCAATAAATCCTTATGACCCAATCCTTCATCGAACGTTTCAAACTCATGCATGGCGAAAAATTAGCATATCGAGCTACCTTTTTTTATGTGTCACAAAATATTAACCTAAATCCCAAAGTCAAAAATTTCTAGTCAACAATAACGGCAACATACCCTATACAAACCTTACCTCTATATTTACGAGGCAGAGGGATTGCAAACCAAATACAACACAACCAATTGCCTCATTCATAACATAGAGTGAACTGCAAATAGTGACTTTTACATTTCACCTGTATTTATCAACAAATAAAAAAATTTCATTTGTTTTACATAAGTATGTATAACATGCCAAATTTACAAAAAAATCATAAAGAATCACCTCATTTAAACCTTAAAGACATCATATAATGTTACAACCAAGATAGGAAAGTCTGATTATCCATCTGGAAGACATGCGCGACATCCAGTGCATATGTGCTCGTGGGGCATAAGTGAGCCTTTGAACAAAATGCGTGTATGCGAAAGCGAATTAGGTAGAGTAATTATTTCACAATTACGAAGTTCGGTAAAAAATAAATGTGAAATACTAAGAGAAAGAAAAATAAATGTCTTCAAAGATAAGAAGGCAAGTAAGGTGTGTCTAATTCCTAAAAACTAGACTTCAATTTATAGGGAGAAAAAACTTATAAAAAATTGTCCACTCACAATATGGGATGGACATTATACAGATACTGACAAATCTCCACCTTCGCCATCCTACATCTTCAATTCTATCAATAACAAATGTCAATCCTGTCTTCAGCTTTCGAACACGAGTGCTCAACAATGTTGATCAAGTTCAAACAATGTCCAAACTTGATCACAGTCACCACTTTTGTTAGCATATCAGCAGGATTCTCTGTAGTCTTGATTTTCTGCACTGTGACTTCACCTTCTTCTATGATTTCTCGTATGAAGTGATACCGAACATCAATGTGCTTCGTTCTTGCATGATAAACTTGATTTTTCGCTAATTGAATAGCGCTTTGACTATCACAAAATATTGTAATAGCTTCTTGTCTGATACCAAGTTCCTTAAGCAATCCTTGAAGCCAAATTGCATCCTTCACAGCCTCTGTAATCGTCATATACTCTGCCTCAGTTGTAGATAAAGCAACTGTTGACTGTAAAATAGACCTCCAACTAACTGGTGCTTTTGCAAAAGTAAACATATAACCAGTAGTCGACCTTCGTTTGTCCAGATAACCAGCATAGTCAGAGTCACAATATCCAACTGCACACGAATTTTCTTCCTGCTCAAAAACTAACCCAACATCCACTGGTATTACGAATATACCGCAAAATTCATTTCATAGCTTGCCAATGTTCTCTTCCTGGATTGTGCATATATCTGCTCCCAACAGCATATGAAATGTCAGGTCTTTTGCAAACCATTGCATACATCAAGCTACCAATAGTACTTGCATATGGTACCCTTGATATATATTCTTTTTCAATTTCATCCTTTGGCGACATATCAGCACTAAGCTTAAAATGGGGAGCCAATGGAGTGCTAACTGGTTTAGTTTTCTCATCCATACCAAATCGATCTAGCACCCTCTTCAAGTATTCTTTCTGAGATAAACAAAATTTCTTTGAAAGTTTGTCCCTTGTTATCTCCATGCCAAGAATCTTCTTCGCATTTCCCAAATCCTTCATCTCGAACTCCTTACTTAGTTGAGCTTTCAACTTCTCAATTTCTCCCAAATTCTTGGAAGCTATTAACATATCATCAACATATAGGAGAAGATATATGAAAGAACCATCCTTAAGCTTGCGCAAATACACACAATGATCATATTTGCTTCTCACATACTTCTGTCGCAGCTTAAACTTGTCAAATCTTTTGTACGATTGTCTTGGAGATTGTTTCAATTCGTACAAAGATTTTTCAAGTTTACACACCATGTTTTCTTTCCCTGCAACTCTGCATCCTTCTAGCTGAGTCATGTAGATTTCCTCTTCCAAATCACCATGTAAAAATGTTGTTTTTACATCCATATAAACTAGTTCTAAATCCAATTGTGCTACCAAAGCCAATAAAACTCTAACGGAGGAGTGCTTCACGGCTGGAAAAAATACCTCATAATAATCAATTCCTTTCTTTTTTGCATATCCTTTGGCCACCAATCTTGCTTTGTAGCGAACATCTTCTTGGTTAGGAAATTCTTCTTTCTTTGTATATACCCATTTGCACCTAATTGCTTTCTTGCCCTCCGGGAGGTTGGCCAATTTCCACATATTGTTATGATGAAGGGACTTTATTTCCTCATTCATTGCAACTTTCCACTTTTCTTTACCACTTTGGATAGCTTCTTTATAAGTGGTTGGAATGTCATCAATAATGATTGAGGTTGCACATGCCATCGTCTCTATGAGACGCATAGGCTTCTTCACAATTCTTTTGGATTTATGGATTGCTGTTGACTCAAGTTGTTGTTCCAATTCATGAATTGGAACCTGCGTCTCAACTGGCTCTTCTTCCAAATCATCATTTGTTTCTTCATCTGCTTTTTGTGGAGGAAAAATAAATTTTCCCTCAAACTCCACCTGCTTTGAAACACTATCAGTTACTTTTGTGGCTTCATCTGCATCCTTTTTCATCATAGCACATTTGTCAAAAGTAACATCTCGACTGAATATTATTATTCTTGTCTCTGGATACCATAGGCGATATCCTTTGACTCTAGAAGTAATTCTTATAAAGATAGCCTTCTTAGCTCTCGGATCCAATTTTGACTCTTTCACATGATGATATGCAATTAATCCAAATGCATGTAAAAAGTCATAATCCGCAACAGTTTTCCATACTATTTTTCAAATAGTGTCTTCCCATCAATTGCAGCAGATGGCAAACGATTTATGATGTGGGACGGATATGTTATTGCCTCAGCCCAAAATTCTTTGCCCAAGCCAGCCGTTGGAAAACATACACCGAACTTTCTCCCGCAAAGTTCGATTCATGCGTTCTGCCACTCCATTCTGTTGTGGTGTATTTCTGACAGTGAAATGTCTAACGATGCCATTTTCTTCACAAACCTTCTGGAAAAGATCATTTTTGTATTCTATCTGTGCGAAAACACTTGATCTTTTTGCCACTTTGAGTTTCTATCATCGTCTTCCATTTGAGAAATATTCCCAACACTTCATCATTAGTTTTCATCGTATACACCATACCCTTCGTGAAAAGTCATCAACAAAGGTTACAAAGTAGTGTTTCCCACCTGATGAAGGTGTTTTAAAAGCACCCCAAACATCAGAGTTAACATAATCTAAAATACCTTTCGTATTATGGATAGTTGTTCCAAATTTAACCTTTGTTTGCTTTCCTTTCACACAATGCTCACAAAATCCAAGTATCCAGATTTAACATCTGTCAACAATCCTTGATCCGATAAGGCTTTCAAGGATTTTCCTTCTACATGTCTCAAGCGCATATGCCATAGCCTGGTTGCCTCTGCCTCTGTCAACACTATGTTACTGCTGTTGTCCCAATAATTGTATCCACAATTTACTAGCAGAAGTTTCCTTTGTGAATGGATGCTTCTGTTCTCTTCCAAGGAAGGACCAAATGGTACCACAAGCAACACGGTTGATGTATCTCCAATTTGCATCTCCTATATTGTCTTGTTTCTCTTCTTCTAGAGCAAGATCTAATCCTTGTTGAAAAAGAGCATCTTCGACCTCACATTTTCACATATCAAAGTGTCCTGTTCCGTCAAAAATTTCAACTGCAAACTTTACATTTGTCTGAATTTGCGACATAAGCGAAGATACCAACAACGTGTTATTAACCCTTGAAGTGGACTCTGTGGTTTGTTTGAGATGAATACTTCTTATTTCCCTCCCCATTTTGTATTACAGATACTATTTAATAGCTGGCCACACGGACCAAGATAATTCTTTTTTGATGTGGAAGTTCAGACTATGTTTCAACCACAGAGCATACTAAGAAAAATATCTTGTCAGTACAAACCCAAGAAAAAATCTTTTCTGATGTGGAAGATCAGGCTATGCTGCAACCACAGAGCATACTCAAACAGAACCTTGACTCAGATACCAATTGTTGCGGAAGCAAACTGGATATATTAATTATTTCACAATACTACCCTAAAAATAAAAACCGCAAAAAAAAAATAAAAGAGGAAAAATAAAAAAAAACAATGAATTTACGAGGTTCGATTAAAATATTTTTACCACACGTCCTCAGACACGACAAACCCAAATTTTTTTCACTCCAAAAAATACAAGTGAAATAGAGAAAGAAGAACAAATGTCTTAAAAGATGAGAAGGTAAGAGGTGTGTCTAATTCCTAAAAACTAGACTTCAATTTACAGGGAGGAAAAACTTATAAAAACTTGTCCACCCACGATGTAAATAGTAACAATAGCATCTTCCATGGCGGGTGGTTTAGGCAAGAAAGACCTGGTGTCCCATCTGTTTACTGATAACTTGTGAGTAATGGTCATTATAATTCAGACGCTCCCAGAAACTTGACAGGCCGAATTCTCCATGTTTGGGCGATTTAAGATAACATAGATACAGCTCTTTGATGTTCTTCGAAAATGATTCCCTCATGCTAAGCACCTGCAAACATCAGATATTTATTTTGTACTTGGTTCCTCATCTCCAATATCCCGGAAGAGATAAAATACAACTTTTCCTGTAGTAAGTTGATTTATTTCCATACATGGCATTACCCACAAAACAAAACAATCAAGATGCATGAGCATGAGAACAGTTGCTGAAATTTGTGCATACAATTAATTGTTCGCAAAGAGCTTGTATTAGACGTCCATTTTACAAAAATCAGAATGCAAAGTTTTTGGGAAGTTGTCAAGGTTGCACATCTATACTTTGATAGAGCTGTATTAGATCCTCTATTATAGAACAAATGCGAATGAATGGAAATGCTAGATTACAATTCCTACAAATTTTGGGAAAGTTCTCGAGATTGCACATCGATTATTGGAAAGTAGGTTTGCTTCACAATTGATAATCTCGAGGCCTACCTTTATGTAGCAGAAGTTACTTATGCAGTATCCAAACAGAAGCCATTAATCTTCTTCTCTTCTTTTTTTTCACATTGTCCTATTACCGACAAGCTATGGCAGCTATTTCTTAACTTTACTGGTATCAAATGGTCTATGCCTAGACATACACAATCTTTTGCATTGTTTGGTATAGCCAGGATCTGGACAAAGCAAGAAATAGCTGGTGGTACCCGATTCCAGCGTGTATCTAATGGGTGATTTGGAGAGACAGGAACTCCAGAGGTTTCAAAGAGAAGCAACAACTAGTCGAGGATTAAGTCAGGCTGTATCTTGTTATTTCCTTTTAGGATCAAAAGGAATATGCAAAAAAGGCAGAAAATTTACTAGATTTCATTTTATCCCTAAGATTAGCAGCGGGATAATTGTTTTGGCCTTTTGCCCTCACTTGTACAGGAAATCCAGCACTACCTTTGTGCTGTTTATGAATGCAACTATTACCTGAGAAATGTCTCCTTTCAGACAAGATCGAAAATCCACCGCAGATTGCAAGATACTTCGTATAATGCTAGCAATATGTTGGGTTTCCTCGGACAAGAAACATCTGCAAAGGTTCATTTTGAAAACAATCATAAATTCATCCGACAGAAAAATTTAAATCAGCAACGACAAACTGAAAAGTGAAGTTAAGGGCTTATGTCTAGAATAGGTCACTGTCACAAGCAAACCATTCTAAACTCTTCAAAGACAGTTACCCAACAACATACCCAGTGTAGTCCCACAATATGTTGTTGTTCATTCCATTTTAATGTGCAGATCATTTAATTGGAAAAGTTGGACGAAAGAAAGGTTACAATTATAAGCTAGATACTAGTAGAGTATGATAAGGTCTCTGTAGAAAAGAAAAGACATTACAATACCAGTTAGTGCTGACCAGCGTCAGATGTATTTTTTCCTTTTCACCATTTATAATTTAGTTATATACATTAGCCAAAAGCAGATTCAAGCTTCTTAAAGAGAACTAAGAGAAAAAAATTTAAAAAGTCTGCCGATTTTTTCATACTCAAGTAGAAGAATACAAAATGTGATACGCTTATCCATCCTTTTCATCCTCATTAATCACAGAAGTGGACAATAAAAGAGTTAGGTGTCTCAACCAACAATGATCAAGTGAAATGTAAATACACACTAAATATTCATCTTTATGACTCGCCCTTGAAAATGTTTCTTTCCGCTCTCTGCACCCTCCCTGCTCCCTCAAGCACACAATTACCCGATGTTCTCAAGGTCATTGCTAACTGTCATTTGCACCGGTCACATCCTCTTATAACCACCGGAACTCCTACTCAATCACAAATCAGATTCACTTTTTTTCATTAGCTTAAAACTATGGCAAAATGGCAAATCTATAGCTGCAACAACTTGATAATTCAATTTCAGAGTATTGTGCTACAAAATTAAGCACCAAATATCCCATATTTCAAAAGTATTTTCATACCCTGTTTGTGTGTGAGAGAGAGAATTAGAAAAGTGACCAAATGTTGATCTTACATGTGCAAGGAGTCGTTCAGATATGCCATATGTGTAGAATGAAGATCCATCATGTCTTTGACCTGATGACCAAAGAATGTATCACTAGTGTGGAGTAACATCTTGAACAACATCAAAATGACAGAAATCGCAGAATCAAATTATTAGGAGTTCCCTTTTTTTTTTTTTTTGAATAATTAAGAATTACTATCAGCACCGAGCACCTAGTGCTTAAATAATAAAGCATTAAGGGCTTAAAACCTGGTTGAGTCAGAGAGACATAATAGGAAATATACAACCGAGAAACAAAAGTAAAACTGTATTTCTGCAGAAAGCGAAAATATAGCTTGAATTGCTTAACAAATAAAATGAGAACAATCTGACACTGTATGGTAAACTCTGATCACCCAGCGATGCAAAAAGGGATGGAAGCACGTTCACAAGGATTGGTCAATATACTTATCTAACTTCTAAACTAAGCTACCAAAAGATGATATATATATATATATATATGTTCATTAGGCTTTCAAACTTCCAAGCCTTCACAAATTCATCGATACTAATCTCAAAATTAATATTTATTATTTAGCAGCACCATGCTGAAGAGACCAAATTGGCAGAGGTCTTATAACCAAGACTATTCCATCAGAGTTTTTCTTTGAAAAAAAGAATTTTGGAGGGAAGGGGGGTAAGAAGAAAGAAGATACTTATCAGTTATAACCAAAAAGACAACAGCAAAAGGTTATTGATTTTTAACAGCTAATTAACTCATACAAATAGGTTCACATGTTGAGCATGAAAAAAGATTTAAGAGCTCAAAACCATTCTAAATCAACGTTATTATAAAGCATACCATAGCTAATAAGACTAGTGAAAGGCTGATAATCAAACCAAACCACAAAATGAAGGGAAAAATCATTAAAACCTAGATACAAGGTTCTCCTAACCTTATCTTTAAGAGAATGCATGAACCTGCACCAGGACACATGAGAGAGTTGTGATTGTACATATTGTTCCAACGTAGACACAAAATGATTAAGCTGGTGCCTGGAATGAAATTCAGAAACATGCAAGTAAAACAGCATAAATTAGCAAACTCTAATCACAAAAGGAATAACAAGAGTCAGCATGTGTAGGATACATGATTGGACAAAATTCATGGGATAAACTTATGTTAGGCATGAGAGAAGAGGTTGAAGCATGCATGAGACAAGTATCTCACGTCTAGACGCTTTTAAGCATGTTTTACACATACTATACTCCTTCCGTCCTATTTTATGTGGCACCTTTACCTTCTTAATCCGTGCCAAAAAGAACGTCAGCTTACTATAATTTCTTTTTTTGTTGATAAGGAAAACTCACAGCCGCTATTCTTTGGGTGCGCACAGGATAAAACTCCCGCTCCTACGCAATAGCTCGCAAACCACACAAAAGCGTACACCAAGCTCAAACCAGATGGCAAACTCATTGCTTTTGTCGGCAAGGGATTTCGAACTAGAGACCTTCAACATTAATATCCCAAGCCCAAACCACTGGGTTACCCTGACAAGTTGCCACCTTACTATAATTAGAAACATTTTTTTATGACAAGGGAAAACCAAAGCCGCTGCCCCTTGGGTGGACACACGGTAAAACCCCCGTCCTGTGCAATAGCCTATAAACCACACAAGAGAGTTAACCCGCACTTGGCAAGCTCGGTGTGACGAGCTCAATCCAGAAGGCAAACACCTTGCTTTCGCTGGGAAGGGGTTTTGAATTTGAGACCTCCAACATGGAAGTCCCAAGCCCAAACCACTAGGCCACCCCAATTTAACTTTAAAGTTTTCCTTTTACCCTTAATGAAATGATTTTCAACCACACAAATATACAACAACAACAACAACATACCCAGTTGAATCCCACAAATGGAGAAAAGAGGGATGCAACACGAGGACTTCCCGAGGGTCACCCATCCTAGTACTACTCTCCCCAAGCACGCTTAACTTCGGAGTTCTGATGGGATCCGGTGGGTTAGTGCAGGTATGATTTAGTGCAGGTATGATCGCATCGATCATACCACACAAATATCTATAGATGATTTTAGACCATAAGTTCCAAAAATCTTCCTTTTTTCCTTAAAACCATGTCAAGTCAAATGGTACCACATAAAATGGGACGGAAGGATTCTCCCAACACTGAAAATATATTTTATATACAACTGTAACTTCTAACAGTAAATTGGGAGTTTCTCAATTTCATTATGCTAAAAATGGGTTCTAGTGCAAAGGAAAGAAGGTGGATCAGATTTTGCATCTCAACAGTCAGGTAATTGGTCCTCGTGAATGGTAAAATGTGTGGGTTCTTTGATAGTTTGAAAGAAGTGAGACAGGGAGACCTACTATCAGCTATGTTGTTCATTCTACTAATGAAAGCGTAGTGTAGGATGGTAAATAGTGTTATGGCGGGAGGCTACATGATGAGGTTTTCTGCCACAGTTGGGGAGCAAGGTATTATGAGGGTGTCACATCTTCTATTTGTTGGTGATACCTTTAATTTTTTGTAACACTGAAAGGGCTCACTCGGACTACTTGAGACAAGTGTGAAGGTAAGACTAGACACTTCAATGGCTTATTGGAGGGACATGAATTCTTATTTCCTTGTGGCTCAAAATCTCTCACTTGCATTTAGCATGGAGTGTGATTGCAAACCAGCGGGTGGTTAGACACAAAGTACCTAGTTCTCACTTCTCAGTTGTTTTGCCTTGCATTTCTAAACAAACCAAGAGATGAATGGTGTGCACTGATCGTGCTTCTTAAGTTTCTATCAGAAGAAACTCTATAGATACATCTAAAATATCTCAACATGGAACAAGCTCAGGAAAAACTAGCATCTTTCTGCGTAAATAATAGCACACAACCTCTTAATAAATAAACATTTTCACACATCTGAGCACGTACAAGAGAGAGCAACATCATGCAGAAAAACATGTCAGAAACAAAAGCATGAGCATAATGTCTTGTGATTATTCCTCGAACAATATATCTTTTTCAAATACAGTTACTGGGCATGCCTTGAGTCAGATGATATCAAGATAGCCAGAAAGAAAGAACATGATAATCATTAGATGTAAAAGGACCTCATTTCAGTTAAGATGGACAAGTGCTTTGGTTCTGTATTGTCAAAGGCAGAACGTTGATTCTTCTTGTTCAATTGAGAGAGATCCTGTTCACCAGGACAACATATCAAAATTATTAGGTGACTTAAAGCATCATTAATGTACAATATTTCGTTAAGTCAACTTTTAAAATAGCAGATGTGATTTTAGTGTACAGAGTAATCTCTTTTTTTTAGTTTTGGGAAGAAATGAATGCAAATACGCATTCTTCAGTTTACCTGTTACATATTATCAGCATGATAGAGAAGGGGTGAGATATAAGAGCAATACATAAATACCTCTCAAATCCTTCAGAAACTAACTAAATTGAGATGGTGCCACTAGAAGCAAACAGAATATGCAAAACGAAGGAAATAATTCCTATTAAGCAGTAAGCAGTGACAGAACCACAATTTCCAACACTTAGAACTGTCAAAGACAACTAACCCAGTTTCATTCCTTCATACAATAAAGATTTGATTATTAACCTGAGGACTCCATAAATCAATGTTTCGCTAGGCATGCGAAAAATAAATAAATGGGGATATCCCTTTCTCAACCTGTGTATGCTAACAACTAGAAGAAATGAAATAGGAGTTTCCATGGTCACAAGGGATAATGTCAGCATTAAGTAACTGCTTCAGCCAGCCAACCCCAAACAGTCCTGACTTGCTCTACGTACAACAAATTAGGTATAGATGAGTTTCCGATTGTGTTAAGTCATAAATGTGCAGAGAGAGGAACCCGTAAAGAAAAGAAAGAGAGAAGGATTAAGCGAAGACAATAGAAACGTACAATCTAGACATAACGATTTATACATGATGCAATCTACAAAAATATGGGATCAACATCAAATCAGTACCTTCAATGAACGCCATACATCGGTTAAAGAGAAAACAGCAAGCTTGACTTGCATCAGAAAACTAAAGATGTCCGAGTATATCCTCAATGCTCCAGGAGACAATATGATGTTGAGTGGCCAATCTACTCGGTAACCCAAACCCAAAAATTCAAAGGAGTAGATCCCTGCCACAAGTAGTATAGTTCTAAAAACTGAACCAAAATGCTTACAGAGGACAATGCACCATGTATACTGATATTCAGAGAAACAGTTGGTCAGGAAAAAGAAAAGAGAGTGGCATGCAGATCCTACCATAAAGTGTTCCTCTAGCCGAAACAGAGATGTTTGTCATATTACTTCCTTTCACATAGACATACAAACGGTCCTTATAAGGGTCTCCTTCACAAGACGATCTCCGAACTGACAACTCAAGAATGCCCTGAATTTCTGATATTCTCTTTTCCGCCTCTATGGTGTACCATTTCTGGTTTGAAGATATTGCACGAATCAAGAAAAAGAAGGTAAAAAACAAATTATGAAGTGGGAGAAGAACATACATGATGCTGAAGAGAGATGACAAACAGATGTGCCCAATCTGCTAATTCCATAAAATGGTACCTCCTTAGTGCCAGCAAATGTTCTTGCAAACCAAAACCTTCTTCAAGTAATTTTATAGTCAATTTGCTCAAATATTTGTATCTACAAATGTCAAGGAAAATTGAGAGACCACACAAGAATGTGTTTGTCTGCCTGCTTCCCAACAGGGAAAGTTTACTTAAAGATCATGAAAATGGTGATTATTAACAAATAAAATCTTAAGCAAAACAATCAATTCTTTTCTAAAAATACTCTTCACTAAATTAGAGAAAGAGATGAAAATATAACATTCACAGGTGTAAACAAGCTGAAAACAACATCAAAGTTGAGGAGTCGAAGGAGAAAACTAAGATAACTATGGCCCACCAACGTATGATGGCTTCTAGAAACAGATGATACATGTGAATGCGGGAAGACAAAGATCACTATTACAAACATGGAGAAGGAAATTGGTTCTATAGAATTACATCCCAGTATGAAACAGTAGCCCTGCAACTCAAATAATTCACTGACCTGGAACTAAGTTCTATAGAATTACATCCCAGTATGGAACAGTAGCCCTGCAACTCAAATACTTCACTGACCTGGAACTAACTGTTATTCATGAAAAAACACCATCTGAGAGTGCATAAAAATGTTTCCAAATTCAAAATTCTAAATACTCGGATTTTATCAAGTAATGAACCTCACTCAATAGATAAAATTTTAGCACTGCAAGTCATAGGAATATAAATTTGTACCTATTTCATTAATTTGTCACTTCTTAATGTATCCTATGTTGATAATATAATATACTAAGTAGTCAGAAAAATGTAACTGCAATTCTTCTCTCATCAGTAATGGGAGAAAAATTGGAAGCTCACAATACTATAGCATAAAAAAATAAGGGAATACAAAAGACAGTTTATTTCAAGTGTTGGTAAGCTCCACGTCATGCATCTACAGTACATAAGGATACTGAAGCAAAATCTCTTCCAACAGGCACTTTTTGATAATATGATCCAGTGGCATCTCAAGAACTGTCACCAAACTAGTCTTCGGAGATCCGGCAGTTGTACTAGAAATCTTGCTAGAATTAGCAAGCAGTCTCTCCCAACCACTCCCACCAGCAACACTTCTCAATGATGAGACTTTTTCATGGTAACCCTTTGAACTTACCGGGGAACAAGTCTGAGACAGCTCTGCCTTGGTCTCCAAGTTATCATCAGAGTAATCTTTTAAGTTATGTTGACGATTAGTAAGAATGGCAGAAGTATCTGCTCTACTAGTCAAAATAGAATCCCCAGCTCCTAACTGATCTCCAGAACTGGCAGAAAACTTTTCTATATACACCTCGACAGGATCCTTTATAGATGTGAAATCAAAAAAAGGATAAGGTTCTCTAGAATCTCTTGAGCACATTTCTTCAGACTCCCTCTTTGGTTTAAGAGAATTTTTAGTCAAAATTGGGTTCATGCTGAAAAAGTCACAGTGATGCTTCAGCTGCCATGATGGCAAACTCGTTGAACTCAAAAAGCTACAAGCTCTATTTGGATGCTGATCCTTTTCATAAGCCTCAGGCAGTGAAGGATTTTGAGGTAGAACTGAACCGATAGAATCTACATTCAACTGGACACCAAATCTAGAAATACTTATTTCCGGCTCAATCTCAACTGCATGAAACCGTGTACTCTTAGGGCTCCTCCTATCATTATTCAGAAGATCTACTGGAAAGCAATCACGCAGCAAAGATGTATTTTGGCAACTGTTAGTAATCTGGTTATCAAGTGTCTGCAACATACCATTTACCTGACTTCTATAGGGCAGAGAACTGTCACATGAAGCTCTTTCATTGTTACTAACATCCATGGAAAAACATGATATTTCCATTCTTTTACATGTTTCATATGAAACATATTCTGCAGCACATGAAGTCTCATCTTGCAGAAACTTCTGCTTCTGCGGAAGATCAACATCAGTAAAACGTAAAGCAGATAAATAATCTGGTTTCAACATATTATTGCCAGGGGTGTTGCTCAACAGATCAAAATCACTTTGCTCCTCTGAATTATCTTCCCATGAACATTCAGATGATTCCAGGAGATCTTCAGTACAAGAAAAATCATTGTCTGTGCTAATTTCAGCTTCCATTGTGTTGTGAAGCCTAAAAGTTCAGGTGGTATTTTTTAGTAACAGGGAGGGACACGTACAAGAAAGCAGAAAGCTACTGAAAATGTTCAGATCAGCTTCAATAGTGAGTGGAAAGAAAAGACTCAAGTATGCAGACCTACGAACTCAACAAAGAGTTCAGTGAACTGATTTAATGTAAAAGTCTCCACTCAAAATATTAAGCCAATTTATAGACCCCTTACAGATGTCCCTAATATACCTGATGTGGACTTAATGGACTCAACCCCCTCCTGCACGTGCAACCTGATTTTAGGATTAACATGTAGACTTTAATTCGGACTTATGAGTCTGAGAATGGGCTTTCTAGAGGTTAACTCAATACCATGTGCAAAAAATCTGAACATCAAATGCAAAACCTTAAAGCAATAGGTGGGGTGGCCCAAGTCTTTTACAGACCTCTTTGGACAAATATGGGTTTGTATATAACTCAAGATCTTGTTGGACTGAGTAAACCTTTTCATCTAAGAGTTTAAACCGTCAAAAAGGGATATGCACTTGCAACCTGATTTTAGGATTAACATGTAGACATTAATTCGGACTTATGAGTCTTAGAATGGACTTTTAGACGTCGACTCAATACCATGTGAAAAAAGCTGAACATCAAACGCAAAAACTTAAAACATGGGCGGGGTGGCCCAAGCCTTTACAGATCTTTGGACAAATATGGGATTGTATATAACTCAAGATCTTGTTGGACTGAGTAAACCTTTTCATCTAAGAGTTTAAACCGTCAAAAAGGGATATTCTTACTTATTTATTTTAGGTCTTCAACACACCCCTCAGGTGCAGTGGAGATTCTTTTCATGGACCAAGCTAGTGGAAGATTTTTGTATGAAGAGCGCAGTGAGACTCAGCTTACCTAAATACCATGTTAAATTGTCGAAGAGGAAATACTTTAGTTATTTACATGAGTCTTCAAAATTTCATTCTTCAGATCACACAATTTGTCCTCTCCATAGTTGGAGTACAAGAGCTATAGAGAAAGAATAAAGGGCATATAGTAGATAAGCAATTATCAAAAACTAGATAGTAGACACTCTTGGATAGAGGCACAACTGAGCAAGAATATGAGGACATGCAATGGAGCATGTAAATGGGCACGCTTACAAAGTTTGATCTCCAGAATCAATTGAACATGTTTCCAAGTTGTCACTAGTTGAAAACACTACAGGAGAGGTCAAATTCCTGGCATGATGAGCATATCTAGGTTGCATGTCTTGCAGAGATATCTGGGAAATAGAAAACTTATGTAACATATGAAAAGGTTAAAATGAGGAATAAAATATCCGTGTTTTAATTCTAACTACAATAGAAGGTGAGAAACTGGCATTACTATGAAAGAAGTTGCTCTAATTGCCCAGATTACTTGATGCATCATAAAAATATCAAAGGATTTTGTTCAACAACTGATATGTATCAAACTCATAGGTACTCATATGCAGGAATGGCACCTCTAAATTTAACTTCAGTAATGTGAACAATAACTAATACATTTGGTGGAAAGAAACCGTGCCTTATATGTAGTACTGTCCTTTATCTAGCATATTCTTTGTTTTAAATATCTCACTTATGCTCCTGTCTTTGTCTTTTAATGTCATATATTTCATTTCCCACAAATTATCACATTAGAAATACATGATGGAAAAGGAGATTTAACACTTCTGCTAAGGGTTTGTCAAGAACTTTTACTGGATCTCTGATGTTCACTTCTTTCCATCCATGGAAGCAGAACTTTGAAATCATTTAAAGCAAAAATAAATAATATAGAACAATGGATGGTCTAAGACCATGCAGAAAAAGGGGATAGAAAAAGAGACAAGAAAAACGGATCAAATTTCATTTGGGATTTGATCAAAAGAAAAAAAACGAAACAATTGGTAGTCGACCATTGACTTAATGTAATACAACTCTTTTAAGTCAGTGTTCCCACACTGGATATATTCAATTAGAAAATCTTAAATACGATAAACAATCACAGAAAGATCATAATTCCAAAAAAGACAAACAGCACAAGCGATTAGCATTTACACAACATAGCTTAGTTATCCTGGAAAATTATTTCATGGAACCGGCAGCGAAAAAACAGGAACACAGGAAACTTATTTCATAGTTCTACAGCTCTAGATACAGGGTGATGGAAAGAACTTTACAAGCAAGAAGAATTTGGCATTGTGGCCTGTGAAATGAAATTACCTCCCGAAATCTGAATTCTGACTTAGTGAAAACATTGTCAATTTTCTCCAGCATCCTTTGGTAGTAACTGTTTCTTGAAACTACCATCGTCTCAATAGCTCCTTTCTCAAATAACAAGGAAGATCTGAAGCTTGGGAATTCACTTGAAAACCCATGGAGTCCGGGAAGGAACTCTTCATGAATACTGTTAAATGGTCCAAAAGTATTACAGAACTCAAGTAACTTCATTATTATTTGAAGCTGTTGACCTGCTCGGAAAAGGGGAAGCAAACAGTCCTCCAGAAACAAAGGCAAAAATCCCTCTCGCACCTGAGATATTGAGAAGCAGATGATAAAAACAGACTCCAAAGTTGATACAATAAGCATATCAGCATTAGAAAGAAAATATAAATCCAAATGACAGACAGCATTACCCTAACACTTGCTAATGGGAAGTCATTAGAGAATCCAATGTCACCCGGCTCATGATCAGGTTGCTCTTTCACATTTTCCACGATGAACTCATTAAAAGGATCAGTAATGCTACCTTCAAAAATCCATGATCTAATAAATCCACAGTAGGGTTCCAGTGAACATAGAAAAAGGAATTTCAAGAGAGCACAATGGGCCGGATTAGCCACCTAGCCACAGAAAAACAAGAAACGCTACCAATAATAAGCAAAGAGACACCTTATTAATCTTACACCAAAAAGTTCATATCCATAAGCTTCAACACCTTGTTGCACTAAAAATGAAGCTTTTTCTGCAATGGTGAACGACATAACACTTGGGAATATACATATTATCGTAATAACAACAATCAGAGACTATATCATTCAGACTAAATCAAAAGTTGCAATATAGTACCTAAAGTTACATAAGTTTCATTAAGAATGCCAAAATTCTATTTCCTACTTACATACTAAGTTGTGCGGACTCTTCACTTTTGATGCCGCGCCCGTGTCGAATTCTCCAAAAACACACTATATTTGGCGAATTTGACACGCACCTATTGACATTTTTGAAGAGTCCGAGCAACATAGCTTACAAACATCTCTTAGCAGAATCATATTATCCATTTTGAATATTTCAGTAGCATTTCCAGGTGACAACATAAATTTAGGCATTTTTCACAAAATGTGAAAACAGGTTCACTATCATCTAGCCTTAGTTAAGTGTATGGACATGTCCCCTTCCCCAAGTATCATTGCATTGCCCTTTTGTTACACACCTACCATAGCTAGTTGTTTTCCTCTTCAAGAATAGAAAGAAAAGAAATAAGCATCATGTAACCCATGAAGCATTTACATCAAGGTGATAATCAAATACCTCGCATGACTTGCTAAAGTGAACAATCTAAATCTTCATGAAACAGCAAAGTACCAGATCAAAATCATACAGTTGATGAATTCTAACCTTAAGTTGTGTGTACAAGAAAGCGAGCAGAGCACCACTTCGGGGGAAATTATTAAACTCTACAAATGCTTTGGCACTTATTTCTTCAAGAGATAATTCAGAGTATCTAAGAGCTAGATCACTAATATTGCAGATATTACCAAGCACATCCATCTGAGTTCTAAGTCCTGCAGAGTGCAGATAAGCCTCTAGCAATGTGATTTCAGCATGCCCAACATTAGTAAAACAGCCTCCGCCCTTAGCCTTCATGCGACGCCTCAAGTTGACAGAAGCATATAGTGTATTAAGGGAGGAGGTAAAACCATCTAAAATTTTTGCCACAGAAACTGCAAAGGCCTGATTAACAAGTGTGTGATTGTTCATTCGGCATCCCACACCATCACCCGCGTCACACTTTTGAACTTCACCCTCATTTCCAGCTAGACTTAAACATGTAAAATGATTGACAAATTTGTGAAGAAGGAAAATGATACAACCAAAATGCCCAATGGATTTGAGTAAATTTCCCAAAGCAAGGGTGCTTGAAGTCCGTGTCCATAAATTTGGGATATGATGGAAGGATCTATCAGCTGAATCAAAACAAAACAATGCAGAAAGTTTTTGAATAGATATCAGAGCTGATTCTACACCTTGCAGAGCATCCAATGCCAGCCTCACCAAGCTAGACTCCTGCAAGGATGAATGAAAAAGTAATAGGCAAAGGGTCTTTCCATATTCCAGAATTACAAAGTAGCAAAATAACATTTAGTTCATTCCTTATAAAATGGTAATATCATAAGAGACAAAGATAATGCAACTATCTTTCTTGTTCCAAGAAAAAGAAAAGGTTCAAAGAAAACAATAAAAGTCAAAAGAACGTGAAGCCAGCAAAACCTGCCAGCAAAAAACAAGTACAAAGCAGTTCCATGGGTTGTACATTATGCACTCAAACTGGTAAATTGTCACTCCCTTTTTTGTTGTTTAATTAACAATAAGAAAAGGTGAATTACAGTAGAAACCAGCGAAATATTTTAAAGCACACTTAACCATTAAACTTTACACTGTTGCAATTCAAACATTTATTAATTACAGCCATTGCAACTTTAGAACTTAGGAAAATCCAAACTGTAAGAGGAAACAAATTTGACCTTTCCGTTAAGTGTCATATTACACCAGATTTCCCAACCTACCTTAACTTTAGCTTTCAAATTAATTGAAACAACAGTAAACATTGCAATAATAATCTTGTAACTGGTCGTGAATCCCCTTTTCTCAATTAACCTTGCAAATTAAGTCCTTGCAATTTGAAACGGGTGTTTTTAATATGTAAAAAATGTTCAGCAGCCAAGCAACTAAAGCCACAAAAAGGCTTGTACATCAGTAACAGACCTCGGACATGTAAGGAAAGTGAGCAGCCTAAACAGAAAAAATCGCACAAGACTAGGCTGTGAAAAATGTTTGCAAGCTCTTGCATAGGAGTGGGGTTTACCCTATCCGCATCCAAAAGGGTAGCGGCTTTGGGTTTCCCTTGTCATCAAAAAAGTATTCTTTTAAGGTGCTCTAATTGAATCAAATTCCACATTTTTGAATTGCTTGAATTTTTTAAATGCTTGGAACAGTCTATCATACTGCAAAATATGGAGCATGGAGGGGAAGCTAGTCACCTCGCCTCTCTTTCTTAAACCCACCCTTATTTGAAGTATGCGACCTTTCTTTCTCGAATTCCTTCCAGAACAAATTTGACACATACATATACTTAAATTTTATCGCAATGTTTTGAGTTCTCTTTTGAATGTACGCAGTTCTTCTTCTTCTCCAATAAGTCGGGATATATTTGATGTGATCTACCAAAATTTAGGCCATATATTGAAAAGCAAAAGAGAAGAATAGACAAGGCTCTCTAAATAGGAAGCAGCAATTTGGTGCTAAATGACAGACAAGCTTTTTTATAAGATTTCAATTTGGCACCCCAAGATGCAATTATATTAGCATTAATGCACCACATCCCACCATAACTGCAAACTTAAAACATGATTGGGAGAGGATAGGTGATCCTTAAGAAGTTGTCGTGTTGCATTCCTCTTATGTTCATGAAGATGCAAGACATAGAATTAAAATAAGACAGTTAAAATCGAGGAGCGTTATGGAAGTGTTATATGCTAAGAGGATACCTAAAAGGGCAAGTCTGGTGCACTAAAACTCATACTATGCGCAGGGTCCGGGAAAGGGTCCAACCACAAGCATCTACTGTAAGCAGTCTACCTACCAAAGTGAAGACCATGCTATATAGGATTAATTTTGTACATTGCCGCTTGCATTTCTCATCAGATTGACATAAAATGAGTAAACTTTTAGGACAAGAAATCAAACTAATACATACAGAAACAGCAAAGAAGCACATAAATCAATTGAAAATTGAGAAAAAATGGAAAATCCAAAAGAAAACAGCCCAAAAAAATGTTATACCAATACACAAGTTCTGAACAGGACCCCACCAGCTGTACATTGCTGAATTAATCAAATGCATTGCAACGATCGAAAAAAGAATAAATCTTTTTGGACAAAAAATCAAACCCACCAGCTATACAAATCACAGTTAATCTAGTGCATTGCCGATAAGTAAATATCATCAATATAACAAAAGAAATAATCCAAAACTGAAAAGGGACCTCACAGGAACAGCAAACAAACGCATAATTCTATTGAAAATCAGAAAAATGGAAAATTTCAGAGAACATTTGCCCAAAAAATGCTACAGCAATACATAAATACAAAACAACCCACCATCTATACAACTCTCATTTAATCAACTACATTGCCAATAAGCAAATATCATACAAAAAGAAAGAAACAAAAACTTAAAAGGGTCCTCACAGAAACAGCCGAAGTTGAATATTGAACATGGGAAAAGCGGTTACTGTCCAAAGAAGAAGAAGAAGAAGCAAAGCCACTTTCTGAAGGAATCGATTCCCATTGTGTGGGTGGCACATACGGATCTTCCAACTTCAACTTCTCAAACAATGAACCGAAATTAGTATCCACTGCCATTGGAATTAAGAACTGAAATTCAGACAATGTTGCATCAGATTTCACTAGGGTTTTATGAGATGATTGTACAGGAAAAATAAATGGGGTTTGGGAATTTTGAACAATTTGAACTTTGTGGGTGTTTGATTCTTGATTTTACTACTACTACTACTATTTCTATTGTAATGGCATTTGTGATGAACTGATAGGCAGAGAATCAAGAAAATATGAAGGCCAAAGAGAAGGGAAAAAAGAGGGATGGAAAGAAAGAAACTCTTTTTTTTGGGGGGGCCGGGGGGCGGGGGTTGTGTTATTTTATGTCTTTTTCCCTCCAATTTTGAAAATAAATCTTTTTTTTTAATGTGCACTTGGTGCACGATGCATCTCGTATTATAAATTTTTCATGATAAATACGCCAAATCGCCAATGTTGTTTAGTAGCTGGTTAGAATTTTGTGCATATGAATCGATAAGGTAAGGATAAGTTATGAGGAAATGTATATATTATTTTATGTGGATATTAGTTATGCAAGGATTAATTATTCATGTATTAGTTATCTCATATTTTATCCTATATAAAATGCTATGTAAGTTTTATCATAACTTATGCAGGTATTAGTTATATGGAATTCTAAATTGTAAACCAAATGTTGTATTATTTCTTTACATGAATAACTTATTTTCTCTCTATCAAATATCGTATAGGTTATATGTAAATCAATATATGGATAACTTGTTTCTTATCCAGCTATTGAACAACCCCTTAGGGGTTCTTTGGTAGGGCTTATAAATTATATGCAAATTAATACATGGGTAACTTGATTCTTACCTGGCTATCAAACAACCCATAATGTATAATTAAGTTATATTAATACATAGATAACTTGTTTCTTATCCAGACATTAAATGATCATAAAAAAGTATTTGGTAAAAGTGTATAAGTTATATGCAAATTAATATATGAGTAATTTATTTATTATTCAACTGTCAAACGATCCCTTAGGAGTTGTTTAGTGGGGTTATAAGAATAATATTGAATAGAATGTATTAGTAATATTAGTAGTAGTTATGTTTGTATTGGTTATGCAAAAGATTGTTTCTTATACATTGTTTGATTTGATGTATTGAAAAATCATGTACGGTATAATTTATATATATAGACTAGGGTCATATTGTCG
>JAPFFP010000009.1:6071430-6082604 GCA_026153255.1 Solanum medicagineum | reverse complement strand
CAAGTTTCTTGTAGGTGATTCAAGAATGGAAGATTTGGGTGAAGCACAGAACTTGTATGGATCTCTATCAGTTGTAGGGTTGCAAAATGTGGTTGATAGAAGGGAAGCTGGGAAGGCAAAGATGAGCAAGAAGAATCATGTTGAAGATTTATCTTTGAATTGGACTGGAAGTATAGCCGACGATTCACAAACTGAAAGAGCCATACTTGATGAGCTACATCCACATATAAACATCAAACAACTCCAAATCACGGGATATAGAGGGACAAAATTTCCAAAGTGGGTAGTTGATCCTTTGTTTCTTAAGCTTGTAAAATTATCTATTGACAACTGCAAGAACTGTTATTCTTTGCCAGCATTAGGACAACTCCCTTCTTTGAAATTCCTTTACATTAGAGGGATGGATGGAATAACAGGGGTGACTGAAGAATTCTATGGCAGTTTGTCCTCCAAAAAGCGTTTTAACTCTCTTGAGAAGCTTGAATTTAAAAATATGCTGGAGTGGAAGCAATGGCGTGCTCTCGACTTCCCTAAACTTGAGATCCTTTCAATTGAAAATTGTCCGAAGTTGATGGGGAAGTTGCCTGAAAATCTTTCTTCTCTGAAAAAATTGAAAATCTCAAGATGTCCTGCACTCAGTTTGGAGACAGCCATCCAACTTTCAAGTTTAAAAAGGTTTCGAGTTAATGGTTGTCCTAAGACTGGAGTTGTTTTTGATGAGGCTCAACTATTCACATGCCAACTTGAGGGAATGAAGCAGATTGAGGAATTATATATTGGTCATTGCAACTCTCTTACCTCGTTACCTTTTAGCATACTGCCAAGTACCCTGAAGAGAGTAAGCATACATCATTGCCAGAAATTGAAACTGGAGGGGCCAGTTGGTGAGATCTTTCTGGAGCAATTTAGTCTGAAAGAATGTGATTGTATAGATGACATATCACCTGAGTTGCTCCCAAGAACTCGCGAATTGCGGATAGAGGGTTGCCCCAACCTTACCAGGTTTTTGATTCCTTCTGCCATTGAAACTCTCTCTATTATTGGATGTGAGATTGCTGAAAAACTTTCAGTGGCATGTGGGAACCTTCCATCTGCGATGACGTATTTGTGTATCTCTGGTTGTTTGAATCTGAAGTGGCTGCCAGAACGTATGCAGGAACTCCTTCCATCTCTTGAGAAACTGACTCTGTATAATTGTCCAGAAATAGAGTCCTTTCCTGAAGGAGGATTGCCCGTCAAGTTACAAGTCCTTGAAATCAGGGATTGCATGAAACTGGTGAACGGCCGAAAGGAGTGGCGTTTAGAGAGACTCCCCTGTCTCAGAGAGTTAAAGATCCATCATGACGGGAGTGATGAAGATATCGAACATTGGGAGTTGCCTTGCTCTATTCTCAGACTTGACATACGCAATCTGAAAACATTAAGCAACCAACTTCTCAAAAGCCTCACCTCTCTTGAACATTTAACTATTAAGAGTGATTTACCTCAAATTCATTCATTAGGTCTTTGCCACCTCACTTCGCTTCAAAGTCTACACATCCAACATTGTCCTAATCTGCAATCCCTTTCTGAATCAGCACTGCCCTCCTCCCTCTCCAAGCTTGACATCTGGCATTGCCGTAATATCCAATCCCTTCCCGTAAATGGGATGTCCTCTTCCCTCTCTCAACTATGGATTTCCAACTGCCCGTTGCTGACACCACAACTAGAATTTGACAAGGGGGAATACTGGCCAAAGATTGCTCAAATTCCCCACATCTTTATCAATTGGGATGAATCCCTCTAATGACTAAAACAAATGACGGAGGTAAGTAATTATTTTCCCTCTGAAGCTTTTTATTGTTGTTCACTCGTCTTTGCTTCTTTCTTAAATCTTGTGGAGCGTTTATTCCTAAATGTTGATTGGTTTGTAAGTTATTCTATTTCCTTAATCTCTTGATTGTTCCTACCTATTAAAAGATTTTAATTTATATTTTTAAATTAGTATATTTTAATCAAAAAAATTTCAAATGTAGTGATCTTAATTTTTTAATCTGCAAATAAGAGAAGTCTTGCAAAAATATTATTTCTTTTTACTCTAAATAATGTAATAATAAAGCTCCCTCTTGTCAATTAAATTGTTTAATGGGACCTATAAATATTGTAGGATAAAATAATTACAAATAACGACTTAAACATATCATATGCCACTATTTTAAAATCATGAGTAAAACATATATATAAAAGGTTGAGAAATAACTCAATAAATCAATAAAATAGAGTTGTACATGGAGTCGAAATCGGGACAAACTCCTAAAATTAGAAGTACTTAAAAAATATTGCGGATATAGAAAGTTGAACGCAAGACCTCTTCATCAAGCCAAAGCAACTCCTTGCTTAGTCTTATGCAAAACGACAAAATAATATCAATGATACAGACAACTTGTATAAATGGTTCTATGCGAATTCAAATTAATAAGATTTCAAAGCGAGATTTCAGAAAGTCATAATTATTACTAAAAAGTAATTTTTTCAAATTGAACTTTCCGACGCAAATGAAAACTAATGAATCCCCAAAACAGAGATGAATTTTAATACAAATTCAAATTAATTAGGCATAAAAAATTAAGTATCAAACACCAAATATACACTAATACAAGAAAAAATTCAACTTACCATTAAAAAGTAAATATATTGAGTCATGCTTCTAAATATGAGTCAGAATTAATCATTCTTTAAGTGAGTATGAATTTTTTTACGCAATGCCAAATTGTAAAAGATCCTAATTAATATAGAAACCAAATATTAAATGAAAAATAAAATACAAAAAGTCTAAATTACCACTAAAAAGTAAAATCACTGACTCGATTTAGTTATATGCCAAAAGTGGAAAATCATTAATCAATATTGTTCTTTCTCCTCCTTTTTCATTAATTTAGATATAATATATATTTTTATTTAATTTTGTTATTTTATTTTTTCATCTGTAATTTATTATATTCATGATATATTACACCAACAGATCCCATTAGCTAAGCTAATTTAGAACCAAGGGGATCAACTTTACAAGTTTTTATATTATATTTTGAAAAAATAAAACGATTAAATATACTTATAAAAAAAAGAAATAGAAAAATAATGAAAGTCCAAAATGAAAATTATTCCAAAATTTCACATACAAAAGAATATATTCCTACAATTTCTTGAAGTAAGAATACCAACTTCTATACGTAGACAAAGGTTGTCCCTTACTATAGTTTTCTCTAAAATATAAAATAAATAAATAGGAAATTAAAATGTTTTCAAAATTAAATTTAAGGAATAATAGCACTTCCATTTCAAGTTCTTGTAATACATGATTAAACACATTTACTTGATTTTATATATATATATATATAAAATCTTATTTATTAAATAATTTTAACATTTGCGTTAATTTCAAATCTTCTTTTAGGGTATGTTTGGAAAGATACCTGGTAATTGGAATTGGTGTAATTACCAGAGTAGTAATTATATATCCTATAATTACACACCCTGGTAATTACACTATGTTGTTTGTTTGCCAAAGTGTAATTACAATGTAATTCTCATTGTCTTGTTTGGCTGGACAAATGCAATTATGCATTTAATTCAACAAATTAGATTTTAAATAAATAATATTAATACTTATTTTTTTATTTTATTTGTAGGCTACACCAGATCTAATTTATTATTATTATCAAAAATTTAAAAAATTAACTCTCAAAAATTAATAAAAGAAAACAAAAAGATTAAACACATAAAATAATTTATCAAGACATAAAAATATGAAAAAGAATTAAAAAAAAATTTACGCGAGAATCTTAGAATGTTGCTAGAAATGAAAATATTGAAATAAAAAAAGAAAGAATTGTCTTTTCATATTTCACATAAAAAATATTTTTAAAAAGAAAAGATAAAAAGTTTGGTGTCACATAATGTAATTACACCCAATTCCTAGCCTCTCCATGAGAATTGAAGAGTGTAATTACGCTACTTTAATTACACCCAATTTCACTCATACCAAGTAATTACTTGGTCCATCAAACAAGCCAAAGAATGTAATTACACTCAATTACACCAATTCCCAATTATGTGGGGGCTTTCCACACAGGCCCTTAATTAGTTTCATCGCTTAATTACTCACAGAGTATGTTAAGCTTGTAGTGTTACTCCATATTTGACGAAAATATAATAATCTTAAAAATAATTCAAGTATAACATACATCCTACTAGGGGTATAAATATCGAAAAATTGAACTAAACTAAACTAATTCGATTTTTTGGATTCATCTCTTTGATTATTTTGTTTCGGTGTCAATGTTCTTTTCTCAAAAGTTTGGTTCTTTGGTTTAGTGTTCAGTGTAGGGGTCTCAAAACTTCGGTGCACCAGAGAACCGAATTTTATTTAATTTTTATTTTAAAAATTATATATATATTAGATCCAAATATATATAATATTTCCTTAACCAAAAAACAAGAGTCAATTCACAATTAAAGCGTTCATGAATAAATCAAAGTAGCAACAAATTTGCAATTCAGATAATTATCTTGAAATATTATTTTTCAAAAGGAACCCAAATATATTTTTATGGATGTATTTCATGTAAAGGAACTCGTATTCGTGCTTGTTTTCTTTGAGCAATAGTTGAAGACACAAGTTCTTGACAAAGATAAATAAATTTTTTAACCATAATAAGTGTTCCATAGAGAGTATACATCATCGTTTAACATGATTTTAAGTCTTTAACCTTCTTATACTTTGATTTTATCCTCATATAATTTTTCATTAGTTCGCACCAAAAAATCGTTAAAAACATTAAATCAAACCGAGCCAAAGTAGGAAAAATCGAACCCAACTGAATTAGTTTGATTTAGTATTTGTTACACACTTTTTCAAAATAAAAAAATTGAATAAGAACTGAATCGAAGTTTGCTAAAACTGAACTGAAGAACCAAAGGGGTCAAAACCTGCATTCAATTAACTGAAGGCTAAATGTGTTTACCTAAATATCACAAGGACCAAAACAGAATTTACTAGTAACTAAAGGACCAAAATTGCAATTTTTCAAAAACAATTTTTCAAATAATTATGACATATATTAATTTCAAATCATTTTTAAATTAGTTTCTCAAATATTTGGTTTCCTATTCAAGAAGAAAACTCTAAGCTAACCAAAAGCAAGAAGTTTTATTTTATATACAAAAAGTAAGGCATGAAAATAAGTTAAAGAATATCTAAATTGAAAGAAAACAGCCTTAAGATGTTAAGCATCTAATAATTGTATATATATAACGCAATTAATCCAATCTTTTCTGTACAAACAACTCAAAAAAATCAAGAACAAAGTTTATAACAACAAATTACAAATTTTTTTAAAAAAGAAACAGATAAAAAAATGGATTCAAGGGGAGGTGCACCAACACAAGTTTATGAAGATTTTGTGCCAACTTCAGAGTTGGTGCAAGAACAAGACTCTGATACTCTTCTTCTTGATCTCACAGGTGATCATCTTTTTTTTTCGCTCGACCGAGTGAGTTGTTGTCTCCTTATATTGTGTTTTTTGAGTGAGGTTTGCCTCGTGTGTTAGCTTGTGAGGTTCAGTTAGACTCGAAGTTCATTTCCTTATAGTTTATCATGTTGTCATAAGGTTTGTTGCTCGAACTCTTCAGAAAATATTACAAGATTTTTATTGTAGTTTTTGAGGTTAAGTCAAACTCGAAGTTCATTTCCATATAGTTTATCATGTTATCATAAGGTTTGTTGCTCGAACTCTTCAAAAAATATTGCAAGGATTTATGTTGTAGCTTTTGAGGTTGAGTCAGACTCGAAGTTCATTTCCTTAGAGTTTATCATGTTGTCATAAGGTTTGTTGCTCGAACTCTTCAGAAAATATTGCAAGAATTTATGTTGTAGCTTTTGAGGTTGAGTCAGTGCTCGAACTCTTCAGAAAATATTGCAAAAATTTATGTTGTAGCTTTTGAGGTTGAGTCAGACTCGAAGTTCATTTCCTTGTAGTTTCATGTAGTCGTAAGGTTTGTTGCTCAAACTCTTCAGAAAATATTGTAAGGAGTTTTGTTGTAGCTTATGAGGTTGATTTAGACTCGAGGTTAATAGTCTTTTATTGTGGTGAGATATGTTGCATGGACCTCTGATCTCTTGAAAATGTTGTCGTATTGGCGTTGGATTCTCCCAAAATACACTAGTTTTAGAGGATTTGGCACATAGTAATCGGCATTTTTTACATAGTCCGAGCAATATAGGCGGTAAGATATGCTTGGATTTCGCACGGTAGGAAAGTTTGTCACTTTAGGTACTTTTGAAAAGTATGAACAACAAAGACTATATTTACGTCCTCAACACAAAGTGCCCCTCCCCTAAAAAAAATCAGATGTCATTATAGGATGGCAATACACTTTGACCTTGCAAAAATATTGTTGCACCCGCATCCAATCCTCAAAAAATGCATAGGTTTTAGAGGATCCGACACACAACAGGTGGTATTTTGAAGATTCCGAGAAACATAACATTTCAATGTAGCTTATTTTATGATCGTTTATTACATTTATTGTCGTGTGTGATAATTTGCTATACTAAAAAAACATTGAAATTGTACAGGTTTCAAGAAGGAACAAGTGAGGGTTCAACTGACCAGAACAGGAATTCTGAAGATCAGTGGACAAAGGCCAGTTGCTGGAGAGAACAAATGGCTTAGGTTCCAAAAAGACTTCCCTGTTTCACAAAATTGCGACAAAACGAAAATCAGTGCAAAATTTGAAAATGGCATTCTTTATGTCAAACAACCAAAACTGATAACTTCAACAGAGAAAAAAGATCAAGAACTGCCAGCCTTCGATGCTCAACAGACCAAGAAACCAGCAGACGAGCCACAACCAACGCCTCAGAAGAAAGACGAAGAACAAACAAAAGGCGAACCAACACCAACAGAAGAGGTGCCTAAGCATCAGGCTACTAATGCTGACAAGCCAGGAAAAGAAGAACCAGACACAAAAGAAACTAAAAATCTCGCGGAAAACACACCTGCTGAGGAAACCGGTGCAAGTAGCACTGTCGAAGACCGAAATAAACCTGAAAATAATGCAAATATTGGAACTTCAGTCGTTCTAGCTGAGAAGCTGAAGATGCCAAGGAAATTGATGAACATGACTCTGATTGCTCTTTTGGTTCTTGTAATTGGCCTATATATCAGCAATATGATGAAATCCAACAATTAAATAGCAGAAGAATGACGCGTTTCGTCTAGAAGTTGGGATATTTGCATTTATCCTAGTTCATGTGAGTGTGAATGAAGAAAACTCGCTGACGACGATTCTCTCTCTCTCTCTCTTTTTTCCTCATTGCATTGCTGAATTGTATACATGAAACATTGATTTCAAAAATTCGTGTGAATAAAATATGACTTATACTAAGGTGTTCTGATATATGTTTGATGTGGTTATTATTAACAAGAAGAGTTATTAGTCAAAAACACGTACACCTGAACTATCGATTTTTCACGAGTTTCATATCTCAACTAACAGTTGTTCATTTTCCTATCTAAACTATCACTATCGTTCAGGTAGGAAAAGGAAACAACTAATACTTACGGTACGTTTCACTACCTAGATGGTGCTAGTTTGGGAAGAAAAAAGGAACAACTAATAAATGGGCCATGAAACTCGTGAAAAATTATAGTTTAGGTGTATTTTTAACAAGTATCTCAAGGGAAAATAACAAAGAGATATATCTGTATTTTACGACTAACTACAATGCCCTCGTAGAGGCTAAACATTCAGTTATGTAAAAACTTGTGAGGAGTTACTAACTACATGAGCATCAGGCAGATGAGTTGCAGTTGAGGATAGTAAGCACGTACAATAGAATGTCCATCGGACTACTATTGTTTTTGCTGGATTAAGACAATATGGATAACATAATAATTCTTCAAGTTATGAATCTTGCTAGATATTAACTAGAGAGGCTCAAAGATATAAAAGTTCATCGGCATTAGTATATAATTATTTCGCCCACAACAGTTTGCTTTAGAACATTGTATCATTTTGGAAGCGGAAATAGATTCTAGATTGAATCGTACATGTAATTCCTACCGAGGATGAGTAGGAGGGGGCTTCCTGATATGTGTTGCTTGTTCAAAACCATATGCAATTTCAATGAGTGTTGGCTCAGAACCCTTTAGTCCTCCAAATGAGATTCCGAAGGGAACTCCACTTTTATCATAACCAGCAGGTACATTGATCCCAGGATAACCTCCAATAGCAAGAATACCAGCAATGTCAGCGCCAGCTGACATCAACGCGTCTAACTTGTTTTCTTTCATCACCTTCTCGAACCCGTATTTGCATGCTTTTGTTATGTTCCTTAGGGCCTCCCTTTCCAATTTCCCTATTCCATTTGTCTTCTCAGATTCCAACATTGTGTCTTGACCATATTTTTTGACATTTTCCTACAATGATACATAAAAATGACTGAATGGTTACAATGATTCGTATAACTGATCTCAACTTTGTCTAATATCGAGGTTCAGTTAATTGATAGACTAATACTTACCGAAGCTGAAATCTTGTTGAAGGCTATAACATCTGCCAAGGATCGGACTTGAGAGTAGACTAAATTTTTAAGATATGCATTTAGATCCATCTTGAATTCAGCAGAAAGCGCTATAACAATAGCATTGTAGACCAAGTAGATGTTAGGTGTTTCCACGTTGTCGACTAACACTGCACCTTTTTGTCTTCAAATAGTTTTATCCCAAAAGAAAAAAGGTCATCTCTTTATTAGGAAAGCAAGTCAAATTAAACTATAGAAGGGCACCAATACATTAGTAGACACGTTAACTTGGCCTCAACTGGTAATGATATACTTTTAACATAGAGGATGCACGTCCAGATACCTTAATTGTCTCCACTTTGTCAGTTGAACACTCCAACTTACAAAATAATCATCTAAATACCTCCAAAATTTAAATGTCATGTCAGCATCGAGTGTCTACGAGACACAACAGGGATGAGTTGAGGTGTCTGGATGTGCATTCCCAAAATTAGAGTGTTTACTTGTTAGTTGAGGCCAATTTTGAGCGTCTATCTATGTTGTATGCCCTACAGAAATGCAGGCAAAAAATGAAAAGATTACCTCAAGGTGTTAAAATGATGTTGGTAAATTTTGATATCATTGGAACCGAAAAGATCCTTGGAAATTCCTAATCTTTTATCTCTGAGCCCATCAGCCTTAAGAAATTGTCGGTATCCGCCATGAGGAATGTAGGTGGAAGCTTTTTTAGTTGCAGTAAAGTCATTTCGATCGAAGCCAACGATGACATCAAGAACCTCAACAGCATCAGATACTGTCCTGCAGATAGGCCTGTTCTATGCCGAGAAAAGTTTAAAAAATTGAGTGAAAACATTTCCTATGTTCATGTTTTTTACCAAGTTCTTTGCATATATGGGTCTCTAATGTACTCCATCTGTTCTAGTTCATGTGACCTATTTTCTATTAATCCGTCCAAAAAGAATGACACAATTCTATATTCGAAATTTTACTTTAAATTTCTCAGTTTACCCTTCTATAGCCACAAAAATGTTATAAATATTAAAGACTACAAGCTTCAAAAGCCAACAAAAAAAATATTTTGTCAAGAGAAAGCAACTTATGGTAATTTTGGCCGATTAATCTTCCAATATGCCAGTTTCAACAACTCTCATTCGTTACACTTGCTCCTTGCTACATGGCACATAGTAGTTATCTGGTTTACCGCTTTTAGGCATTAGCACTATTACTTTCAACCTAAATAGTTTCAATTTCAACCAATCTATAGTTGACAGTACATGCCCAAATAAAATGGAACGAGAGCACTACTAGGGAGAAAAATGCAAAAGATTTGATTTTTGCATACCCTACAGTGTCTTGTCTATGTGAAATTGGGATAACACCTGCCCTGCTAGTGAGACCAACAGTTGGTTTGATTCCGACAACAGAATTAGCACTGGATGGAGATAGAATGGAGCCTGAAGTTTCTGTTCCCAATGCTACTGCTGCCATGTTTGCTGCTACTGATGTTGCAGAACCAGTGCTGGATCCAGATGGATCAGCACTTGCGACATAAGGATTCTGTAAAAACATGAGCAAATAAGACCAAGTTATTAGACTCGCACGAAGCATTTCCGTGTTCAGGCAGGATAGGTCAAGGGCCAGTAACACCCCAAGAGCACAGGATGTATGTAGTCTACCCTGACACAAGCATCAATAACTCATTCCATGTTCTCTTGGGTAGAATTACCTACGAGTGTCAACTAGAGTTAGTTGATGTGTGGACGTAGGAGAGTTGCCGCTTGTTTTCTTCTCTTATCTTCGGATTTGAGTAGGTATATTATTGAAGTCTATATTAGCGAGGGTTAGTTGATATAGTGGCCAATAGAGTTATTATTTTGTGTCTTGTAATAGAGGTTTTACAAGGGGAAAGAGATTAAGAGCTTAATTCCTAAGTTGCAAGAGCTTGCAATCTAAAACTTTACAAGTTCATAGTGAAGTTGTTTGTGAAATCCTGTGAGACAGGTCGTTTGTGATTTTTTCCTCGCTTGAGCAAGGAGGTTTTTACGTAAAAATTGCCTATCATTTTACTTTCTGGATCTACCTTTGCCGTCTAACTTAAATATTTTGTTAACCGATTCTGTCAAGGAACCTGGTTCCCTGACTCGTAGTGGACTCGTAAAAGCTATCAGTGAGGTTTGGGGAGTGCAAAGTGTACACAAACTTTACCATTACCTCACGGAGGTAAATATGTTTCCCAAAAACCCTTAGGCTCAAGTGCATAAAACCCAAGTAAAGGAGGAAGAAAACAATGAAGAAAGTATAACAGTTGACACGAAAAGCATTGTAAAACCTACAAGAAAGAAACAATACACCAGCAGCAAAATAATGTGATAACCATGACGAATCGAAATATATGTATCATTAACATATGACTCACCAAAGCTTGGCCAATTCTAGCATTCCAACCACTAGGCAACTTTGTAGATCTAGAAGCAGCCCATTCAGTCATAGTTGCCTTGCCAAGTATGATAGCACCAGCATTCCTCAACTTGTTGACGACACCAGCATCTCGTGGCACAATGGACTTAACAAGTGCTAATGATCCTGCTGTTGTATTAAGCTTATCTTT
>JAPFFP010000009.1:6051952-6065888 GCA_026153255.1 Solanum medicagineum | reverse complement strand
TTGGGAATCTCTTATGATAATCATCCACGCTTGAAACGTATCTTAATACCTGAAAGTTGGATAGGATGGCCCTTACGTATTATTAAAATGTCATACGAAATATATATAATTTTAGTTATATGATCCTTCATAGATAACTGCAAAGTTTATATATGTTAGGTCGACTTCAATGCATAATAATAAATTTAGAAAAAATTAATTATTTTTTGGTTCAATTTATGTAAAAAAAAAAAAAACGCGTGTTATATTTGTATAGTCGTGTTACTTTAATATATTATTAAAATTTTTCATACAAAATATTTATTTTACCCCTCTTAATCTCATACGTCTATTAACAGTTTGCATTAAAAAAATAATCTAAGCTAAAAATGATATATTATTTATAATTTTAGTTATATGATCCTAGCTTCACAAATAACTGCAAAGTTCGACTTTTGCATATAATAATAGATTTAGAGAAATTTAATTATTTTATCATCCAACTTATGTATATTTGTTGTTTTGATTTTACTTTTATGTTACCACAGACTTTTACAACAACAACAACATACTCCAGTGCCTCAAAAGGCTCCCGCTCATTGCGGAATGAAGGGAGGTTGGATGTACGCAGCCTAACCCCTATGTTTAAAAACATAAAGCGGTTGTTTCCAAATGACCCATGAGCAACGTCGAAAGTTGCATTGACTAACTGCTACTTCACAAATGAAAAAGCACAGATTGTTTAAAGTCAAACAATCAAATGATGATGGATTGAACACCATAATTACCATATGTGAAAAAATGTGATGTTTGTTTCATCAATTATTTCAAATTTCAGCCTATAAATCATAGTTAACTCTATTGTCAAAACATAATACTAATCAAAATTAATCATTGTAATAGACAAATTGAAAAGTTTTTTATTTTTTTCCTACTAAATATAATCATATTAATGTTTCTTAATATAAGGTACTCCCACTATTTCAATTTACTTATATGGCAGTTTCGCATCCTAGGTAATGTTCTATATGTATTGTGCCACATAGGATTCATGTTCTTCTTACTCAATTTTATATAAATTAAAATATCGACTTGTGCGTACCAAAACTTGGAGAACATAATATATATATGAAATGAGGCCAAGTTAAAAGGCACATTTACGTATTATGTCTAAATGATATTATTTGATTCGAGACGAATTATAGATGTTTGTGTCGTTATAAATTATTTCATTGAGAGTAAAGTGCTTATTTTAAAAATAAATAATTATTGAATATAGGAATATGTCATTTTTGTGGGATTAACTAAAAAGTAAAGTATGCTAAATAGAGACAATAAGAAAACTATATGCGAGGTTTGGATATACGAAAAGATTGGAATAAAATTATTGAGAAGAACATGTTCATTCTTTGATTTTTTTTTCCTCAAGTTGTTTCTGAATTAAGGAGAGTAAATAAAAGTTATATTCAATTTTTGAATATATTTTTTCTGCACCAATGATCTAAAAGGTTAATGTCAATATCTTAATATTAAGTTGAATTGACATAAATCTCAATGACTATAAATAAAAGTTGACAATGATGAATTAAGTAAATACAAAATACATGTATTTCACACACACAAAAAATCATTTTATAAATTATTTATTTTAAATTTTAATCTAAATTATCATATTTTATTCAAATCAATAAACAAAAATCCACTTTCATGTTTGGTTTAGAGAGAACTATTTCATTGAAATAAACTATAGACAACACAAAAATGTTTTATTACATTATAAATTTTTATCCAAGAGTTATATCATTTGAAAAAATAAAATAATCATCCAATGAGAGAGTATATAAAATATATTCTATATTTGATTATTCCTTGGGAAGAAAAAGAAAAAAGGGGAAGGAAAGTTGCATTAAGTAGCTCTAGAAAGTTATTTTTATATTCTATAGTTTAATTAAAAGTTAAACTAGAAGAATCCAATAATATTTTAGGATGCACCACAACTTTTCAGATTTAACAAATGTAACCCTTCTTTTTCTACTTTTATTTTATGTCAACTTGTCTTTTTTTTTTATAATATAATAATCTCGTAAAAACTTCAAAAAAATTATTTTATTATTCATTCGATGTTAAATATTTTATAAATTTAAATTCGTACTGAAAAATTTTACCTGAGGGGAGAATTTTTTTTTATTCTTTATTCTTCATACTCAAATTTGAGAACATATGTATGAATCAATGTCAACACTTTTGATGAAGTGATTCCTTGATGTATAGAGAAAGTGTTGGCTAAATCACTCAATATTATGATCTTCTAATAATAAAATGTTTCTATTGTTAATAGATTGTATTACATAAGATACTAATATCAAGCGAAACTTTGCTTATTAATAAAAATTAATTTTTCATTCAGCATCTGATACTCACATTGAAATTTGACTAACTTCAGATTCACTTTAATTGTTCAAAAGCATACAATGCTAAATTCAAATAGCATTAGAAGGGTGAGAAACAAACATATAATAAAGGAGAAATCAATAATAAAAGTATTCTTTCTAGACAATTTTAAAGTAATTTGCTTATCATTTGATGTGATAGTTGTAGTTGTTTCTTATACTATATTATATCAACATCTAATGTGGATGATAGTGTATCATTTTCAATTGCTTTTTATGTATAAGAAAATGAAAGAGAAGGTCAAGCAAATTATGGATTGTGGGGTTTCTCACAAATATTGCTCATAGGTCAACAATTTTTTTATTTTGATATTGGGCAAACATTTATATAATTATATACTATTTCACTATTTAACATTTTATACTAAATTTCAAGTCAGATACTTTACAAGTATTTTAGCTATTAGGTAAACTTTAAATACAAGTATCGGGGAGAGAGACGAGCAAAAGAGGTGAGAAACGAGGTTATTCCAAATATATGTGAATTACACTAAATACATATACTTGAGATATCAAATACATTTTGAAATACAAATACATAAGGAGAGAGGCGAGCGAGAGAGGGAGAAAGAGAGGAAATAGGCAAGCGATATAGGAGAGAGACAAGCAAGAGAGTACATGTATTTCATATATATATGAGATCCAGTTGGATACAGTGCATCTGAAATAAGTTGTACCTAATTTGATTTCATGTATGCATATATTTGGTAGCACCACTAATATACATGTGATCCATTTGGATACGGTGCATTTGAAATAAATTATACCTAATTTTATTTATCCAAGATATATATAACTACTCGCACTAGATACATGTATCTAAAGACCAAAATCTGATGCTCTTGAAAATTAAAGGGAAGTCACGTAATTAGGTCTTAAACTAGTGAGATTTGTATAAGTTCCCCTAATTTATTTTATTTTTTAATATATGGGTTGTGGGCTTCTTTACACCTAAGCCCAATTAGCTTTACCTACAGCCCAAAGTTCCATTTTCCAAAAACCAAGCCCTTTACTCTTTGTCCACGTCTGAGTCGCCGGTCACCCGTCGCCGCCTGACGCCGCTCGTCCGTCGTCCTCGCCGTGCTCAGGTGAGTTTCATCGTTATTCTTTGATTTTTTTTTAAATTTTTGTTCATAAAAAACGAATTGAATTAATTTATGCATATATATGTAATATATTATGTCAATTGATTAAGGATCTGTAGCTCGATTCTCGACATTGATGATGAACTATTTGACATTATTCATCTATTTATCCTAAAAAATGAAAGAGCAACGTATAATGAGCTCGAAGTGAAGTAAACAATTCTGAAGTAAATTCACAAAGGTCTTAGTACAGTATACAGAAATGATCAATTTGTAGTTTTATTTTATATGATTGTCTCCACGTTTGGGTGTGATTTGGTGGTAAATTGGTATGGCATCCGAGCCAATTTACATGCAGCTCGACTAATTACATGAGTTACCTGCTACTTCTACAACTGTACCAATACTGGGTAATTGTGTCCGTCAAGACTATGGCACGTGGGAAGACAGCCTTGGTGTAACTTGCCTTCATGCGGCTTCAAACCTTTGGAAGCAACCTCGGGCAGTTGGTTGGGTCCTTCCTTGGACTTAGCAGGAGCTTCAGTGCACTGGACTTGCGAATTGGTCAGGTCCTTTTTTAAGACTTTGGCGCGTGAGGAAAAATCGCGTAGTGTTTTGGTCTTTGTTGGGAATTGGACTTGAGACCTCATGATTTTCGACCCACTTTATTGACTGTCAGACTGCACCCTTGGGTGCAGTTATGCGCTTGTTAACTTGCTTCTCATTCATGTCTGAAGTATTTTGATTTGTTCTTTGTTATTGCAAGTGTTATCACTATATAATTAGGAAATGGAATTGGTTTTTTTGGTTCTTTCTTATTGTAAGTGTTATCACTATATAATTAGGAAATGGAATTAGAGCTGTGCATAGTATATACACTTGCTTCTCATCCACACCTGAAACTATTTGGAAATGGAATTAGAGTTTCCGATCATCCCTCTCGATCATAATTAGTGTCGAGTCTGCTACAAGAGGCACTTATAGTCCGTTAAAGCACTAGACCAGGGGTGAAACCACAGGGGAAAGAAGAGGCCGCTTCCTAAAAAGAACTCGTTTGGCTCAAGCTTGGAAACCAAACAAAGAGCATTTGAAGCACCATTTCATTTTATGCTATAACCAGAAGATGAGGTTTTTTTTCTTTAGATTATATGACCTTACTGTTGTGTTTTGGTTTTTGCAGGTTGTTGAAAGAGGGATCAGTACTGTTTACTAGAATTCAGAAATGAGTTTGATGATTTCGCAACTGAGGCAGCATTTGCCTGCTGTACTCTCAAAACAATCTGTTCGATCCAAGGTGGCTGGCTCCTATTTAGTTACCTCAACTGTTTTTACTCGACACTTCTCTCAGCAAGTAGATATTAACCAGAGAAAGCTTTCAGCCGATTATGATCCTGCTACCTTTGATCCTACTGAGCATCGTAGTCCTCCATCAGAAAGAGTATGGAAGCTCGTTGATGAAGTATCAGGACTCACCCTGGTCGAAGTTGCAGAAGTGTCTTCGATTATTATGAAGAGGTTGGGCATGACAGAGCGACCAACACTTGGAGTAATGAAGGCAGGGACTGCTGGATTGGCAGCAGCTATGAAGGGACCAGAAGCAGCAGCGAAGGGGGAAAAGAAACCCGAGAAAACTGTTTTTGAACTTAAACTGGAGGCATATGAGTCCGCTCAAAAGATAAAGATAATCAAAGAGGTCTGCGGTTTTACTGATTTGGGACTCAAGGAGGCGAAGGACTTAGTCGAGAAGACTCCAGCTGTTTTCAAGAAGGGAGTATCCAAGGAAGAAGCGGAACAAATAATTGACAAGATGAAAGCTGTTGGAGCAAAAGTTGTTATGGAATGATAAGTCTTTGGTTTGATATCAGATTCTGGGTCATCCTATGTTGCCTGGGTCCTTTCACCAACCGCACGAACCTCAAGATGACAAAGACTCGCTCTCTTTGAGAAAAAGGGAGAAAGGACTGAGGATCAAAGACTCGTACAACATATGCATCTCTTCAGGAACGAAAAAAAAGATCGTCTTTCTGTTGGTATTTGGCTTTAAACTCCTCAATACTTTATCATATCCTTTTTTTTTATGACTGAATGTGTTTCTATAGTCCCAATTCATAAACAAACAGGATAGACGAGTGATAGATGGCCGAGGGGCCCATGGGCGTAAGGGAATAGATTGTAGCTGGGTGCAAGTAGGCCGTAATGTGTAGACAAGGGATAACGTAAATTGCCTATGCTGAGACTTGATATGGCTAAATAGTTATAATTTACATAATTACATATCATAACTTTAACTATATGACCTGGGGGGAGGAGAGAGGCGAGCGAGATCAAGAGAGGGAGAGAGATGAATTGTATATGTATATTGTAAAATTGTATGTGTATATTTGTCAAATAATTGTATATGTGTAACTAATATACGTATATATTAGTATATCTAGCAAGCGAAACTGGGAGAGGGAGGAGAGAGATGAGCAAGATCGAGAGAGGACAAAGAGTGGAGAGAGGCGAATTGCTTATGTATATCTGTCAAATTGAAAGAAAATAACAACAAAACCTTAACTATATTTGTAAATTGCAATTTTTTCAAACTATAGTTGTATAATGTAAATACATATCATATATCTACCTAGTGACATTATTTTAAGTTTTAAAGCAAAAAGAAAATAAAAATGGACATCCAATAATCTAATCAACAAAGTAATGGTGAAAAGAATAACAAATTGAATTAAACTGCAACTAGTTTAGCCAAATTTGGGACAACAATTTTTCCAATGTTTAAAAATGATCTTACTCAAATATTAAGTTTTAAAGTCATAATTACATAAAATGATGCAGAATCATAGCACATGCCACAACAATTAAAGATTGAGAACTCCAAAACCGCCCTTGTAGTACAAAATCCTGAGGAAAATAAAAATAAAAATGAATATAAGTATATAATAGTAGAGAAAAATAAATTCAATATTAAGAAGGTCGAAGATTATATTAAAGATTGAGTTTTAATCCTGAATTCGTCCTAATTTTGGATTAGGTAGGTCAATAACTTCGAATACCAAACATATAATGTCAAATAAAAGCCATTATTTGAAGTTTCTTGATTTTACACCACAATTGAATTTGTCTCTGATCTAAATTAGTCAGATCAGTAAATATCGAATATCGGAAAAAAGAGGATATTTCAAAAAGATCAAACATTTGAAATATAATGAGGCAAAAAAAATAGCTATAATTTGCTACTATTACGATTTATAACTACATATTATAAGAGAGAGGCAAGCGAGCTCGAGAGAGGCGAATTGTATATGAATATTTGTTAAATTGTATGTATATATTTATCAAATAGTTAAATATATGTAAGTGCTATACATATATATATATATATTTGTATATCTGGCAAGCGAGATTGGGAGAGGGATGAGAGTGACAGCGAGATTAGGAGAGGGGTGAGTGAGAAAGGGTAGAGAGTGGAGAGGGGCAAACTTTATACGTATATCTATTGAATTGAGTATGTATATGTCAAATAATTATATATGTACAACTAGTATCCATCCATATGTATCTATATATCTGGCAAAAGATTGGAGGAGAGAGGAGAGAGACGAAGAAAAGAGAGAGAATATCAATAAATAGTGGTGTAATGTAAATACATATTATATGTTTGTCTAGTTACGTAAATCGAAGACATACATACCTTTGATGATCCAGAAGAAGGCACAAGTCCTTTAAATCCAACATCATAAGCAATACTTCCATCAGCTTTAAATAATCCAAAATTTCTCTCTGAAGTTGGGCCAGGTTTCAAATTTTCATTAAACAATGCAAAAACATAACCTTTAGCCACCATTTTAGGCCTATAAGGTGTGCCTTTCTTCAACATTAACCTTTTACGCAAATTAAAATTATATGTTCTGGCGTTGTTAGGGGTTGCACCTGGTTCATTATCGTCCCCTTTGGATGCCCAACCGGTCTCCGACACGATAACTTGCATTTTTGTGTACCCAACTTTCTCTAATGCAACATATGTTGCATCAACCATTGCATCAAACATGTTGTCATAATGCAACTTAGTCTTAGGATCAACAATCCCTTTATTTGGTTGAAATAAAGCATAGTTTATGTCAATATGTGAAGGGTCAAATTTATAGGCCAAAAATGGATATGCATTTATGTAAAAAGGTGACCCAACTCTATTGAAAAAATGCAATAGTGGCCCTAAATATGGCATCATACTTTCTTTAAATGTGCCATTTGAAGGGGGATATGTGCTGCTAAAAATTGCCTCGGAATGCGGGGTCGAAACCTCAATCGTATCGTGTAGGTGCAACCTCCTGAGTGCACGGTACACACTTCTAACCGCGGGCACTAATGCTTCTGCTATACTTACATCACCACCTAGTATCTCATTTCCTACCGCGATACCTTTGATAGAGGCATCGGGGAGGTATGGTTTTAGGTTATTTTGTATCCATTCGAGAGCGATTGACCCATTCCGACTAATGTCTTTTAGTAATTCATTGGGAACACAAACTGAGATCTCGATCCCCGAGCCACTAAACGCCCTTAGAACTCGGGGATCCGCGTCGTAGATTCTGATGTTCTTGATCTTGTTTCTCCTGAGAAGTTTTAAGACATCTTCAGGTGCTGGGATGTTGTTGGAAATTTTTCCATAATTTACCCCAAATGTGCCTGTGAATGCATGCACTACTATTGAACCTGCCCAACGACAACAAGACGGAAATTAAAAGGAGAAAATGGATAAAAGTAGACACGATGCACAAAACATCTCGCGTTAGCAGTGTCAGGGACGATTGTATCCTAATCCAAACATTAGTGACTACTTTGTCAACTCAAACATATATCATCAAGAGACTCAAAGAAAAACTTTCAAGTAATTTAGAATGATTAAGTTGTTAAAAAAAATACCATTAAAGAGAAGAATGAAGCATAGGAAGATGAATGATGAATTGGCCATAATCTTGAGATGATTAATAATAACTAAATGTTTATAAATAGCTAATATTAATTTTCTTATTTGCGAGGTTTGTTATAATATTATTAGTAGTAACATAGAAATGGCACCAATATACACAAAACCAAATAAAGATTCCAAACCTTAGTTTAAAGATGAAGGGCATGAACAAGGCAAGTTATGGTTTCTTTGGAATATATTAAAACAAAAAACATGTTTGGTTTTTCTAAGGTATTAGAATTTATTCCTACCTTTTGCATTCAGCCTTTCCTTATACCTGGGGTGGGCCCCTTTTTTTTCATTTTTCGTCCGATGTTCAATACCTGCTTCTGGATCCAGATCGGAATAATCCAAATTCACGTTGAAGTCACTTTTAGCACAAAACGTTGCCTACAAAAAGACGATCTCATTCAAATTCAAAACTTTTGATCAAGGATAAAGTGATACTTACCACTTATGTTTTTGAGTCTTTTTGCTTCTGTAAGATAAATTTCGAGTCAACTTGTACGGTACTTACTATCTCCACTATTATGCTTTCTGAGTATTTTGCTAATTCTAATATTTTTCTTGTAGAATTGACATTGCTCTTCGTTCTAGTTGATATTTCATAGCTATTGTTTCTTATTCATTTGGGGCTAATACTTTTGAGTCATGAGTCTCTCGGAAACAACTTCTCTATCTCCATGAGGTAATGATAAAGTTTGCATACACTCTATCCTCCCTAAACCCCACTTGTGAGACTTACTGGGTATGTTGTTGTTATCTCCACTAATATGAGTATCAAATAACTCGATCTACCAAGGTTTTGACATACGAGGAGAAACCCACTGACCTGTAACATTTTCTTCCACTTAATTTTAATTTATTTATCCTTCATTATTATTTTTTGAGGGTATGTTTGATCACAAGGGAAACTATTCAATCTCCCTATTTTATCTGCTAGATCAAAAAATAAATTCAAAAAAGAAAAGAGGAAAACTTAATAGATGAAGCAAAATGCCACTGGTTACTCTATACATGCCACACTGAGAATTGTTGAACAGAAAGTCATAAACTTGAGCACATAGTAATTGTACAACTTGAACAATAAAGAGTGTATTTGTACATCGGGAAAGGCCGTACAACAATGGGTATAATGTAGGCAGCCTATCATAATGTAAGTATTAGTGACTGATTCCACAGCATATACCCATGACTTACAACAAATTTACTCTTGCTCCAAGCCTCCTCTTCCTTTTCTTGAGGTAAATATGCACCAAAATTCTAAGCTTCAGAAAACATATATGTAGGGTAAAAGAATCATCCTCTTATAGCACAATGAGTTTTCTGTGCACATGGCCTGCGGAACCTGCTTCATGATCGTGATCGTGAAAAATAAGGGTCAAAATACCAACCAAACTTAGCACTGAACCAACGAGGAGCTTGTCATAGCGTTCCACCCAGTGGAACTTGAGTTGGCTTGCACCGTAAAATGATAGAGCCACCAAAGAGGTCATCACAGTTATGGTGCTGCAAGTAAAGTATAAATTAATGTTAAGCATCCAGAAATTTTGGATAAATCAAAAGCAGCTCAGCACTGAGAAGGTAGTTGGCAAATCTAATGAGAATTATATGAGCATTTTGACGGTGGAGCTACATAGATAATCTCGTCTCCTAGGAACAATTTACATATCACGAAATCACACTAGCGGGAACAGAACTTTCATTGTAAGGAAGTTCACTACAGGAGCCCGAAATGTAGTAGTTCCAGATCTAAAATTCTAACAGAGGTACTATTAGAAAGTTTACAACCTCTTGCAGCAGACTGGCCCAGGATTTTTCTGTTGGATGAAGGAGAAAACTTAAAATAATAGCACCCCCACAAATAAAGAGAAGCACAGCTCCTAGCAAGATGCAGTCACCACTTTCACAGTCTATGACATCAAATACTAGTTGATGATGTGCATTAAAATAAGTTTAGATAACCTAAATGACACTGAAATAGCAAAAAGAGCGCAGTTTGGTGCACTAAGCTCCTACTATGTGCGGAGTTTGGGGAAGGCTGGACCACAAGGGTCTATTATACGCAGTCTTATCCTACATTTCTGCAAGAGGATGTTTCTGACGCTCGATTCCTGACCTCCTAGTCACATGGCAACAACTTTATGAGTTAAATGTAAGGACGCAAAATTCCCCTTCATATATTGACAGAGTAACTTCAGTAAAATAGAAAAGCCACAAGAATTACAATGTATTAGGTATCTCTATAACTTTATAATCTTGTTTCAAGAAAGTAGATGGTTCACTGCATAAATGCCCTTAAAATGTCTTTGTAGTTGGCCGTTTTTCTTTTTCTCCTCTTTGTAATGATTAAAAGTGAAATGTCTTCTCTAAATTCTTAACAGAGGTAAAACCCCATGTTTGACAAACAAGGCTACCGTCATGGTGCCATCTAAACCTACTACTTCATCCCACCCCCTTGTTCCATATTCTTTTCTCTAATAACATCAACTTGTTTTGCATCTAATCCTTTTCTCAAGATTAATCTACATTCTCCAAAAAGGAAAAGCAACAAAAAGAGACATAAGCGATCCACTTAAATACAAAGTAAAAGTGAAATTCAGAAATATTAGTACCTGAATAACAGAACTATGATCGCAAGCACCATCATGGAGGATGAGTTTCCAACAGCAAGAAACACAGGGAGAGTGGTTGCACAAGGAGATAATGCAGGAACAAGGACAAGCCCTGCTACAGCCATTTTCTCCATGGGTTGATTGTGTGAGTGGCTGTGACCACCCTTTCCGCAAAGAAACAAGATGATATAACTACCACCAAGGACTATAAGCAAAAGAGAAGCAAGTTTGTGCACTGATTCCTCACCAGCAATAGTGTTTGTTATGGTTATTGCTGTTATGCCAAGAATCGAAGTGGATATTACATGTAATACTGCTCCAAATGCAGCTGTTACAAGGAGCAGTCAGATTAGTATCACATGCAGGAATTTAAATCCAGGCACTTTAACCGAATTTTAGTGCTTTTCAGGTACTCCTTCCATTTGCAAAGATTACCTAGTTGACTAATCGTTTGTTGATTTCAGATGATAACACTTTCTTCTTGATGTTGTTGTATTGGGACAAAACCGATGCAATGGAAAGCACATGAAGTAGTATCAACACAAATTTCAGAAATTACAATTCCAAGAAAATGTTTGAGAAAATTGTGTCCAAACTCTAAAGATGGCATTGCTTGCTTCCGAATACTAAAGACAAAGGTACTAAGGAGCATAAAACTCTTGAATTAATTTAAATACTGTACCTGAGTTTTTTTAAGTGCCGAATGAGTTAGATTTCATTTTTTCCTGATAGCTTATCAGTAAGGGCCACATTCTTCTCCGTATAATGTCCTGACTTTCTTTTGTCAGAAACCTCACATATTGGATATCGCACTGCTTCTGAATAATTCAGCAAGCTTAAGTGCTTAACAAACCAGTATGCTTACACTTTTGTATCTAGCCCAGAAGGAATCATCCCTTCAAAACCTCAGGTCTAACCATTTAGTTATACAAAATCAGCTAAGAAGCTTAAATCACTTTCCTGTTCAAGGTTCAAGTTTTTGCCACGTGCATCCAAATTAAAGAGAACCTACTTTTCCATTTACGTTTCAAAATCCCACAGTGATGCCCAGGCAAATACCTAGACCAGAAATCACCAAAAGAAGACGGTAAAGCAGCTTATACAACTTATCCATATAAAGGCTGAGGTGCAAATTCCTCTAGCTTGATTGCAGAAAAATTCCAAGCTATCATGGAAATCAGTGCAAACTGCTGTAAAATGACCTCAGCTGTATTTACATTTTGTGCTTATGCAGTCCTTTTTGACAAGATAAGTGATATTTATTAACGACAGGAAAGAAAACTCCCATATACAAGAGGTACACCAAAAAGTAGAGAATCTATGTCAAAGTATGATTCTCTACAAAAGACACCCAATCTTCTATACAAGAAGGAACTACGAGGATACCCCAAAAAGCAATTAAAGAAACTATGCATCAAAATTTAAGAAATCCAGTTGCAGCATACAACGCCCATTGGAATCAAGATTTAAGAATGCATCAAATTCACCCATCAAAATCAAGAATTTATCATTTTGTTCTTCAATCACCACCTAATTCAAAGAACCCAAATCACATGTCTTCAACATCTACAGAAAATGTAAAAATAAAAGAACAAGACAGTAGGTATTAACTGACAAGACAAACACAAGACAGAAAGGAGTAGTTTGCCATTTAAGTCTCAAAATGCCACAATGATGCTCAGACAAATCCCCAGACCAGAAATCATCAAAGTAATCATCAGAAGACGGTAATGAAGCAGCTAACACAACTCATCAAATACATAGGTCGAGATGCAAATTCCTCCTGATTGCAAAAAAGCACCACGCTATAATAAAAAGTAAGTAAAAATGATTCCAGTTGTATCTACATTTGTGCTTATATGATCCGATAAACAAACCCCACAAAACTATGGAACAATAGTAGCTTAGTTGGTTCGTTACCTAAACTTCCACCTCGTAACAGAAACTAAGCAAGCAATAGAACGCCCATGTCAGTATCAAGATCTAAGAATCCATCAAAATCAAAACTTTATCGATTTCTTCTTCATTTCACCAACTAATTACAACTACCCACATCACATATCTTCAAAATCTACACAACGGAACAATACAGAAAATTGCAAAAAAATAGAAAAAAAGAGAGTAGATAGGGTACTAACTGACAAGAAGTGTACGAGAAAGAGTCCATTTCTGAGCACGGCCAACAATGGAGAAAGGCAACCAATGTGTAGGTATGAAAGAATGTAAAAGTGATACAGTAGCAATTCCTCCAATGGTGGAAAGATCTTCTGCTGTGAACCCACCTTCCATTTCGAAAATTCAGAAACACCCAACTCAAAATCTTGGATTATTTTGAAGATCCCAGACTTCACCAGTAAGATTTGTTCTACATTTCTGGAATGCTTTTTAGGGAGGAAAAAGTGTGGGGGTTTCTTTCTTTCCTTTTTTTTTTTTTTCGGATGAACTGTCTTTTTCTTTAGTCCAAAATGTGTAATTAGGTTCCTCTTCTTTTACTAGTTTTGATTTTAGGCACCTTTGTATGCGTAGCAAATCTCAACTCCTATATGATGAGATGGGGCTTGGTGATAGTCAAAATTATTGAACATTAGTCGATCACTTGGATTGATAATTTCAACAACAACAACAATATACCCCAGTGCCTCAAAAGACTCCCGCTTATTGCGGGGTGAGGGGGGTCGGATGTACGCAGTCTAACCCCTATGTTTAAAAACATAAAACGACTATTTCCAGATGACCCATGGATTGATAATTTCATTCAAATTAAATTATATTAACTAATAAAAATATTTTGATAATGTTATATTAGAAAAGTCACTGGATTGAGTTATGAGAAATCCATCA
>JAPFFP010000009.1:6028773-6046036 GCA_026153255.1 Solanum medicagineum | reverse complement strand
CTACAACTTCAAAAGATCCATACTGATGAAAATGGATCGAATATGATGACAAAGATTCTGCCAAGGGAGAAGTTCGAGTATTGTTGAACAACTGCAGGAATGACAGAACCCTCCACTTGTCGGGAGGGGGAGAATTTTAAGTGGGTCCCTCCAAATGGAGGGCCCACATGCCAAATTTTTCAAACTTGGCAGCTCTTCTATTTGATTTCAAAGTTGGCAACTTCTTGAAAAATTTTTTCAATTGTTGGCCAGTTTGTTTGTCAAAAGCTGGTGGCCAACTTTTGACAAATAAATAAAAAGTAAGGTTGCCACCTACCAAAATTACTCCTATATAAAGGAGTAATTTGTTCTTCATTTATCATTCAGAAAAAAGAGAACAAAATAGAGAGCCACAAAGAGAAAGAGAAAAATACTGTGTATTTATTTTCTTCTGTGAGGTATACCATAAACTAAAAATAAATAGTCTGTGGAAAAAAATTAGAGTGTGTGCTTAGGAAATATTTTTTTTCCTAAAAGAAATAGTGTGTTCCCTATTTTTGGTATTTTCCTCTGAGAGCCTACTAGTTGTAACAGTAGAAGAAATTGTACACTTGTGCCTACTATTTGTAATAGTAGAAGAAATATATTAGAAGTGTTGATTTGTGGACGTAGCCCAAAAGTTTTGGGTGAACCACGTTAAATTTTCTGGTGTCTATTTTGCTTTATTTATTCCTCCTAAATTTTATTGCTCCCTCCGCTGCGTGGGCCCCAACATATTTTGCCACCAAGCTTAGGTCATTCTTAACTAAAACCCTTAGTTTCTTCTTTAGCACCCAATGAATTTTCAATACCATGTGAAGACTGAAGAGTACGGGTGTGCAAAAACCGAACCGATAAAAACGTTATTGGTTTATTGTTATTGGGTTATTAGGTTATTGGGTTTTTAATGGATTTGAATAAAAAAATTATTGGGTTATCGATTCGATATCGGTTTTTACTATTGGGTTATTGGGTAAACCGATAACCCAATAAGATTATAATATTTACTATTTTACCCCTTCATAAATATTAAATATTAGTAATTTAATAGTAATAAGACACTATAACAATACTTTACATATTTTAATCTTTATAGTAAGTAATTAGTTATTCACTTTAGTATTTTAATTTTTAATTAACTAATTATAGCTTTTGCAAGTTTGTAAACATATTTTTCGTACTCTATCTGATTTTTATTAATTGCGAATTCTCATTACCATTCTTATCAGATAAACCGAAAACCGAACTGTTAAGGATTTAAAACCGATAAATCGAAAACTGATACAAATTATTCTATTGGTTTCTTATTGGTTTAGCATATTTAATAATCGAAAACCGATAAACCGCACTGATAATGTACAAAACCGAACCGAAACGACTGATGTACACCCCTACTAAAGAGGTAGTTAGATGCTGGCATAAATGATTGGGTCAGATAGACTAGAGCAAATTTGTGTATTGGACAAACTTTCCAACTTAGGATAATTATTATTTACAGGAAAGGGTTAAAAATGCCCTTAATGTATCATATATGGTTTTAAAAAGCCATGATGCGCCCATTCTAATGGCCCTCCATCGACCTAGTAGATCAAAATGCTTTTTAACATTTTCCTTTAGGTCTAAAAATGTCCTTTTTTAACAGCAGAATGGCATGGCAATATGATATATTGGTGTGATTTTTCATATCCTTCTTTTAAAATAACAATATGCAGGGTCTTTTTTATTCTTCTATTCCATTTTTCTCAAGATAAGAGGAAATATATCCTTATATAGGTTGCAATCAGCAGTTGCTGGTGGCACCAGAACGTATACTCATCCAGTCACTGTCCCAGCAATGAGCACCTCTGGAGCGAGGACTGGAATTGACACTAGGATATCTCCATCACATAGATTACAACCATCAATTGTTGGCTACACTGGAACGTACATTCATATAGTCACAGTACCAGCAGAGGGCATACCTGGAGTGTGCCGTGAGGTTGACACTAGGACATCTCCATCACTTAGCTTGCAACCATCAATTGTTGGTGGCACCGGAATGTGCACTCACTCAGTCACTGTACCAGCAGAGGGAACGTCTGGAGCATGCCGTGAGGTTGACACTAGGACATCTTCATCACTTAGCTTGCAGCAATCAGTTGTTGGTGGCACAGGAATGTACACTCATTCAGTCACTGTACCAGCAGAGTGCACCTCTGGAACGAGGCATGGGATTGACGCTTGGATATCTCCATCACTTAACTTTCAACCATCATTTGTTGGTGGCATCAGAATGCATACACATCCAGTCACTGTACTGGCAGAGGGCACCTCTGCAGCGTACCTTGGGGTTGACTCTAGGATATCTCCATCACTTAGCTGGCAACCATCAGTTGGTGGTGGCACCGGAATGTACGTTCATCCAGTCACTCAACTGGCAGATGGCTCCTCTGGAGCGAGGCATGGAGTTGGCACTAGGACATCTCCATCACTTAACTTGCAACCATCAGTTGTTGCTGGCACCAGAAGTACATTCATCCAGTCTCTGTACTGGCAGAGGGCACCTCTGGAGTGAGGCATGGGGTTGACACTAGTACTGCTCCATCATTTCACTTGCAACCATCAGTAGTTGGTGGCACTGGAACGTACACTCATCCAGTCAATAATGTTGGGTATGATCTGGAAGAGCTAATGACCAAGCAGTTGATTGGAGCCGGTCAAGTAGGTCCTACTGTTAACACTGCAAGTTTGCAATTATCAATTGCTGATCATACTGGATTCCATGGTTGAACAGCTTCTAGCAGTGGCACTAAGAATGATTTTGGAGCACCAAAGGAGCTCCTGAGGGAGTTTTTTCTGTCAATACCATGCAATTTCCATAAATACCCAAATTCTGAAAACACAAAGAGAGAAAGAAAACATAGTAATAACCTTCATTTCTGATAATACTGCATAGATATGTCCCATTAGAAATTTTTCAACTTGTAAAGTTTCCATCTTTTTACAACATACACACTATAATTTTGAAATCTTGAAGCCCCAATTCATCAGAGACCAACAATAACATACAAAAAAGGAATAATCTAAACACCCAAGAATCAATTTTGCTGGGTGACCCAGAATTCTAAATAATACCCAAATTCTGAAAACACAAAAAAGACAAAGAAAACATAGAAGTAACCTCCATAGCTGATACTTTGGAAGATAATTTCATCTTCCATTTTGGTTTCTCCAACTGTGAATTGCAGAATTGGGTTTGAATCTGGTTTAGGAATGAGATTTTCCTACTTCATGCCATTGTTTAGTTAATATTTCTATGACCTAATTAAATCTCTTTTACACTGAATTTGTGAATTCTACAAATAAAAGTTTTTGCTTCTGTGGGGACATAAATTTGATAGAAATTAAGTCTTTTTACAATATGTTCTAAAGTAAGTTTTTGCTCCTATCAATATAGGTAAAAATTTACCCTATACTCCCTTCCTTTCATATTAAGTGAATTATTGAGTTAATTCACACGTATTAAAAAAAATAAAGATAAAATTTAATTATGTTTTTCTATTTTTACCTTTTTCAAACTTCATACACTCATTTAATGCATAATTTATTTCTCATACAAAACTCAACCTTAGAAACTTATTTGATGAAGGATAAAATTGAAGAAAAAAAATTTCAACATATCCCTTGAAAAGTGAACAATTCAGTTATTTTGAAACATCAAAAATTCCCCAATAATTAACTTAATATGAAACGCATGGAGTATCTTTTAAGGCATAACTTCGGACTTATACCCGACAAAAATTATTTGTTATTCTATATCCAAAAAAAATCATAACTTAATTTTTACTTTAACTCCTTGTTTGGATGGTCGTTACCCATTATATTGTATTGTTATTTTAATTTTGATTCGAATAGTTTAAATTCATCATTACGTAACAACGAAAAGACCTATTTTGTGTAATGATAGATTTGACGTGGTTGTATCCTTACTTTAATAACTTCTTCTCATTTTTTACTTTATTTATTATTTAATAATTTATTTTTATCATTTACCCTGTTTTTGTTTATGATATTTATCACACACCCTATAATTTCCTATAGGTTTATCATTCAAATTATGGATATATATGACATTATATAATGACAGAAAACAATATAATTTATTTAAACATTGTATTTCATTAAATAATACAATTTGATGAACAATTTAAAAACCATAAAATTTAAAGGTAAAATTTAACTACCACCCTAAAATAGAAATACACAGAAGACTATTTTGAACTAGTATAAATGAACTAATGTGAATTTAAAATCGACTCCATTGATCAACATGAATTTAAATTGAAATGATTAACATCTATTATAAAAATCTTGGAATCATACAAGTATGTCAAATTATATAGCATACTATTTTTTAAAATAATGTTAAAAATATTATTAAATAAAAATCGAGCAAATAAAATGAAATAATAAAGTATAAGTTTCTATGAATAATGGATGTAAATTTTCTAATGATTATTAATTACGTGAATATTGAAAATTTATGAAATCAATATCTGAAAATATCTATATCTATCTATCTATTAATATAAAGCTAGATATAGATTAGGTGAGGTGGCATCTTTCTACAACCTCCAATTAGGTTTAACGTTTTTTAAATTAAAAAAAAAAAATCTCATTTTAAAACCAATTGTAATATGTTAAAAAAAAATCACTCTTCTAATCTCTTAATTATGCCTCTAAAATATATCTTCTCTTCCTTCAGTTATTATTGTATAATTCGAATTCTTATTTTTCAATATAATATAAATAACCATAAGTATAAAATATAGGAGCTATATTAAATTAACTATTTTTATTTTGTGATATTATAGTAAATTAACATTCAAAGCAAAGGCCAAATTTCATTGAATTTCAAATGCACTCAATCATGCAAATCACACTTAAAAAGAGAAAAATAGAAAATTTATAAAATGCATAATTTAGAAGTGTCAGAAAATCCTTCCATTTATAGATAACAAAGGGCAATACATACAAAATTAGGTATTTTAAGTATACCAAGAATAATTAAAAACTTAAAAAATTGTAGTTTAAAAATGTGAAGAAATCTCGCTGTTGATAGCCAACAAATTATAATATGAAAAAGTATTTATTATGCCTTACCAGAAAAGTCACAATTCATTGAAAGTTCATGACTAATCGAAAAAGTCACAAATTCTTTAAAAAGAAGTACAATCTTTTAATGTGAAAATATGTCTATTTTTAAGATACTAAAAATAAATAAATAATATATTTTAAATAAATTAGAGTGTTTTAATATAATAATTTAACATTGAAATCAGGAAGTTCATACTTTTAAAATAATATAAATATAGATTAATACAAATGATAGTTCTGTCATTGACCACCGCCCACGGCCAAACATTTTGAGCCACAATTACAAATATTTTCATGCACTACAATAAGTTGTCACTATTACTGCCTTGGGGTGTTTGCAGGCCGGGTTGGATCAATTATTAGTTAAAATTAAAATTAAATTAACTTAATCAATTTTTAAATTTTCAAATCAAACTAAACCAATCACAATATTCATTTCTATCTATTGATGAGACAACTATCTATTCTTGATCCATCAGAAAGAAATCGATATGTATCTGATGGAACTGATTTAATTGCTATCAATTTCGAGTTAGTTTGGTTCGATTTTGTTATTAATCATTCACAAAAATAAAAGTAATGATATATTGAAAATGGGAAAAAAAGTGACAACAATCTATTCAGCATGAAAAATAACTAAAACAAATAATATTATACACTTTTACTAAATTTTTTGTGAATAAAATTTCAAAATTCACCACTTTGACTTAAAAAGGAAAAGGCAATAATATTTCTAATCCCACCAAGAATTGTCATAGACATTCAATATACATAATATGATAAATGTACTCATCTTGATCATTTGTAAAAATAATCTATTGTGCACATATAGTTATAAAATATACATATATAATTTATCGATTCGATTTAGTTATTTCTTTGACTTCTTCAAACAAAGCCAAAACCCAAACCAAACACACTATCAATTCTTGAAAAACTAAACCCAAACCAAACATACATAGAATCGATTAGATTCAATTTGGATCGATTTTATTTTAAACACTAAACACCTCTACTAACCATCGTTTACAATCATCACCAACAATCACCATCACCACGGTAAGCAACAATCACTAACCTTAAGTCATCACATTATATATGTCAACCACACATTTCAAGGCTATGCAAGTGCTATTGAGAGGGATTCAAGTTGGTGAATGTTCAAATTCCAAAAACTTAGAATTTAGAAGTGTATAATATGGCACAACAAATCATTGCTCATAAAGGTAAAATCACTACTTCAAGATAGAAAAAAATGACTCCAACACCATCAAAATTATCTAAGCCAATCACCACAATAAAGTAGAACTATCATCTACACTAGCTATTCTTCTCAGAAGAAAAAAAAATGGACAATTTTCCAAGATTCAGAATGGCAAGCCTCACTGGTCACTAGGCATGCTCTTAATGATGTCAGAATCACCTGAGGAATTTTCGAAAAGAACAATTAAATCAGGAACATACTTTTTATGATATTCAACCAAGAGTAAATCGAGCCAGGCGAAAGTTTTACCTGGATCGATGATGCTGAGGCAACAGACCCTGTAGTATTTACCACAAGCCGTCCCCAAGTCTACATTGTCTGAAACAAGATGACAATGTACAGATACATCAGCACATAATTTCAGAGGCATTTTCTTATTCAGTTTTGTTTTATTTGGTATGATCATGATATACGTTGAGCTTAAATGAATATATATACACCCAACTCCAACTTCTTTGACTTAAGGCGTGGTGGTTGTAAGATAGTATAAATACGAAAGATCATCATTTACATGAGTAATGACTGAAAGAGAAGGAATAGGTAACCACTTATTTTATTTGGTATGATGATGACATGAGTTGAACTTTAAAAAACAAAGAGAATACATATAAGCGATCTCAACTTGTTTGGGACCTGAGCGTAGTTGTATTATATTACCAATCCAATGATCGACACATATATGAGTTGTGACTAAAGGAGAGAGAATTGATAATCACTCGAGTAATTCATGGACTTGGAAATGGAATATATGTTCTATTCAGCTTAATGTTTTGTGCACTTACTTCCGTTGTAATGGTGGACTCCAACTTTTGCCAACATAGCATAATACTCAATCTCAGACTTCCTGAGAGGAGGGCAGTTGTTGGCGATGATAATAAGCTTTCCTGTAATTTGAGAAAGAAAAATTTAGAAACCAATGTTATATCATAAGTCAATATAACTCCTTCGTCAAGTACAAATCCATAATTGACTTACAATCATTTTCCCAATCAGCTTATAAAAGATTCAATCTTCTTCAACGATGAAACCACATTTTTTTCAGAAATTTACTAGCACAATTATTTTCATTATTCAATCAACACAACCATGGTCACAAAATTACAATTTCTCATAGAACATTTACCTCGTAGCTACTAACAGCCAAAGAAAGTCTTGAACTACCACCAGGAAGAAATTGAAATACATCGGATCTAAACCTATTTTATCATCAAACAAATCCCATATTTGACTACCTAAGACAATGCATAATAGTCTACTAAAAATCAGCTGCAAACACAATGTTAATCAAACATTTACATTTACCAGCCGCAGAGCTCGGAATACAATGAACTGAAACAAAAACAACCAACTAATATATTCCAACCACAATCTGCTAAAGATAACACTACTTCAATCAAACATTAACATAAAATTACGAGCTGAATAGCTTGACATAAAATGAATGCAACTAAATGTTTGAGCATCTAGACTATGCATAATAAACTGCTAAAGATAAGCATTATATACTCTTTTAACCAATCATTAACATAAATTTGCTAGCTGCCCAGCTTGACATACAATGAAATGCAAGCAAAAACCATGTTAGAAATCTCAAACCATGAATAGTAATCTCCTATATATCAGCTTGACACTACTTCAATAAAACATTTACCTATATTTACCAGCTACAAAGCTTGACACACAATGAAATGAAACAAAAACAACTAACAAAAAATATTCCAAACAAAACCCATATTTCACCATCTGAAACTATGCAGAATAATCTGCTATTCTAACACTAATCAAACCAAGCAAAACACAGTACTGAGTGTAATCCCACAAGTGGGATCTGGACAGTGTGTAAGCAGACCTTACCTTTATCTCATAATGTACACTACATTAACCAAGTATTAACATATAGTTACCAGGTGCAAGCTTGGATTTTGCGATGTCTAGATATATAACTCATCTTAGTTTATTGATCATTACATATAATTGTTTTTTGTTTTCGATTCTCCTTAAAACAACCAACAAATATATTCAAAACAAACCCCATATCTAACCATCTACCACTTCCAACTACACACAATAATCTGCTAAAAACCAAAATTTTAAACTTATATTAACCATATAAAGCAATGAAATGCAATAAAACAACCAACAAATATATTCAAAACAAACCCCATATCTGACCATCTACAACTACCAACTACAAGCAATAATATGCTAAAAATCAAAATTTTAAACTTATACCAACCATATAAAGCAATGAAATGCAATAAAAACAACCCCCCACAAATTTAATTCCAAATAAAACTAAAAAGACCATTTGAGCTGAGCTGAAAAACTGACCTTTGGAGTTTCTAAGAGTCTTAAGAACAGTCTTATAACCCAAAGTATATTTGCCGCTCTTCATAACTAGAGCCAACCTATTGTTAATGCTCTCATGGGTCTTCTTCTGCATTCAAAAAAGATCTATTCAAATCACTACAACAACAAATCAACACCCAAAATACCAAAAACCAAAAAAATCTCCATTTTCTTGATTTCATTATGAACAAAAAAAAAATTATACAGAAAAATGGACAGATAGAGAGGGATTTTTTTTACAGTTTTCTTGGCGGCAACCATGGTGGCTCTGCTTCTGCACTTACGTCCACGAGCGGCAGTTGTGGTTTTCTTGTTTTGCTGAAAGTACAGAACACTACAGAGTGAATTTTGAGGAACAATCAATACTAGGGTTTTGAGCAAGAGGAAAAGGATTATGGGCTTTTGGGTCAAACTAAGGCCCAATTTGGGGGCCCAATTTGGATTAGTGACATGTGGGAACTTTTACGGGGAGATTTCATAAATAGTTAAAGAGTTTGAAGTATAATAAGTCTTTTTAGCTATAGTTTATTTAATTGTGTAGCGTAGCTATAGTTTCGGTAGCTATGCATTATTCTGGTTGTATAGCTCATTGGAAATTTATATTTTTAAATACAAATTGGACTATTAACTTAATAATTAATGAAGGGGAAATTTAGGTTATTTAAAAGCAAATCAATCTCACAATCATGGTTATTGTATCTAATTAGAATTTCTTAAGAAAGGAATAAAAAATAATTAAAAGAAAATTGTTAAACTTTAAATTAGTAGAGAATATATTCTTTGTGATACTAATTCAGTATATTGATATCGGATTAATATCATATAAAATTGAGCATAATTCTCAGTGATACTCTACGGGTATATTGATATTCTATCAGTATCTTGTATGCTATTTTGTCAATATATTGATACCTTATCAGTATCATATTGAATTGGGCTCTCTTTTAAAGAAATAAATAAGAAATAATTAATATATGATACTGATAGGGTATCACAAAAAATCTATTGACATTCCTTGCGATACTTTGTTGATATATTGATCTTTATTGGTATCCTTTATGATACTTCGTAGATACTCTATTAGTATCCTCTATGATACTCCGTCGGCATATGATACCTTATTAGTATCTTTTATAACGTCAACGCACTAATTCTAATAATAGAGAAATTAGGGAGATATTAATTGTAATTAACCAGGAGGCATAAAAATAAGGAATATATGAATGTAAATAATTTGTTTCAAAGGGACATGAACATGATTTTTCCTTCATAATAATATTAATTGTCTTTGTATTTCGTTGTATCAAGAAGAAAATTTATGGATACATGTAGCATATGAAATTTTTATGTATACATTAAGTTAATGTGTTGATATTGGTTGATGTATATTTTTTTATTTCCTTCAAAATTTATTGTATCCATCGATTATGATTAGGTAAATGCAGTACGTATACATTGCATATATTTGGCGTGTATAAATTGTTAGTATATATAAAGTATATTTCACAGGTAGTGATGTATACGCATGATAAATATGTTGCCTTTCGATAAAATATATTTTAAATACAAACAGTCAAGTTTGTATACATACTGTTACCTATGTGTATATTCAATTTAAAGACGTATACATTAGATTTTTATAGAGTTATGCCTCAATGTATACAAATTCATGTTTCACCATATTGAATAAGAATCAAACTTTTCGTCGATTTGGATATCAAAGTGAGTCCGCCCATGTTGAAATCGATGTTACAAATGAATAATCTTTAAAATTGAAATTATTAATCCACTAATACATATAATTGACAATTTTCAAATTCATCGTTATTTTCGTTACTTTTTACATTTTTTTAAAAAAAGAATGAACTACTCTTACCTATTGAAATACAATAAAAAACACAACAAAGATGAACATTCATGTCCCCAAAGCTAAGATTAAAAAATATAAAAATTCCTGATTTTCAAAAAATACAGACAATTAATACGAAAAAAAATTGATGTAATTTGAGCTATCTATTTGAAGATTCGTTATTATTTTATGAAAGAAGATAGAAATCATAAACCTTGAAAAAAAATTAAAAAGAAAAATAGAGAATAAATATGAAAAGTTAAAAAGAAATCATCAAAGAACTATCAAAAAAATGTTTAATTATTCCCTAATTTTGTGCAAATATTTTGGGTTAGATTATGCACAAAAATTGAATCAATAAATTTTAGGGAAAACTAAGTTTGTACCCCTTTAAATTAAACTATTTACATTTATATACTCCTTTACATTTTATGAGCACAAGACTCTACCGTCTTAAAGAGTGAAGGTTAAATTTCAAGGTCAGTGAATGCTAAGTTTCAAGGTTAAGGTATTATTTATTTATTTATTTTTCCTTATTGATATAACTAACCTTGAGAAACTTGAGTTTGTTGCCCTTCATAATTTGGGCAAGAACCATCCTTTATGGGTATTGGATGCTATCTGTCTCAGAGACACCATTGATAATGAAAATAGAGCATCAAAACAAGATTGTGTTAAGGTTACGATATTCTTGTGTCATCATTTTGATGAATTTGAAAATATAAATATCTCACAGTTAAAGATGTTGAATTCAAACTCCATCAATTTATGGCGTAAGACGCTCTTATATGGATAAAACAATGGGTTCAAGTCTCAATACACCATGTTAATGGTATAATGATGACTAAAACAAAATAATGTGCTTTTGGTGAAATGTCATAAAATATATATCATTATAATGCTACATTCTCTATAGTGAATGTGGTAGCAGTGCATAATGTTTGAAGGAAGACAAGTGATTGAATAATGCACGTGAACGTGGAATGAGGTACTAAGCAATCATAAATTGATATGTTGAGATAATTGTGTTTCATTCTTGAAGAATGAGAACTTTTTGGTAAATGTTACAGATGCAGATCCATTCTCTTAAATAAATGTGATAGTATTCAACAAAATTTCTCAATATGAATGTGTATTTTATTGTGATAGAATTACAACTCATCTCCAAAAAGAGAGATAGAATAATTGAGAAGAAATAAATATAAAAATTACTCCTTGAGTAATAAATTTAAAATTTGTTTATGTAGTAGTAAATCAGAAATTTACTATAGCAAAAGGCACATGTCATAGTAAACTTGAAGTTTACTCATTAGATATATATTGAAAAAATAAAAGATTCTCCAAGGTTGCTTGTTCTCATGAAAGTATGAAAGGTGAATATCGGCTCGTTCACCATCATGTGATATGTGAAATAGATGCATCAATAAGATAATCACATGTGCGTTTATTGTCAACTTGGATTTTGACATATGCAAACTTGTTTGTGAAAGATAATTGAATTAAGAGCACAACTTTCAGAATACGTAATCAAGATGATTCATCTTTATATTGATAAAAATTCAAGCTGATTGGCACTAAATGCCTTAAATAAATGGTCAATCATTGCTTATGAGAGCAAAACTTTATGGTCTAAAATATGACAAATTATAGACAAAGATATGCATCAATCCAATACATCATGATCAATATCTCCTCGAATTGATTTATGATCATGGACCATATAATTTCCATCTAATAATTTTTATATGCAGTATATAATTAATAAATATACCATGATGCATAAAAGATGAATTTTCCAAGATAGATTGGAATATATGTTAGTTTGTCTAACATAGGGGGAGATAACAAGAAACTAAGAGTTGAAATACTCTTATTAAATGTCCGTGAAGGACAAAGTCTATGACATGTATGAAACATGCAATTGATCCCAATTTTTGAAAGGAACAAATGATCAAAGTGATTATAATAAAGAAGCAATGTGCTCATGAAGAGCTTATGACATAACACTTCATGAAACCAAATGAGAGGGGTAACTACCTGAAAATAATGAAGTATAAGATCTCAACAAGTTATGTCGTATTGTAAACCGACAAAAAAGATATTTTGTCAAAGATATCTTTGATACAATATAGCGCAATATTGTAAAAGATTATGAGGATCTAAGCTCTATGGTATAATTAAATCATGCTCTAATTATCAAGTGGAATGATGCATCTTGGTAAGCAAAAGTTCATCTGACTTGCAATCTAGACACTAGAAAACGTCATGAATTTAATATTGAAATGTTGTCACTGGATAAAATTGATATGAAATATTGAAAGTATTTGAAGGATTTAAAATGCATGAAACATACACAAGTTCTTGAAAAACTTGTTTGTAATCCTCATATTGATAAAATAAATCAAGAATCTTTCATATTGTTATACAAGTTAATAACTTTAATTAAAACTCTTCAAGAGTTTTCAAAAGGCAATTTATTGTTTTCTTAAAGAAGTTAAAGCGAGGAGCTTGCAAAACTCTTTGATTATATAGGGAGGATTCATAAAAGAAGATAGAACAAAACAAATTTTCACCAAAATTTTTCGATACAAATGAGCACCAAAATAATTGTGCTATAAATGTGCAACAGATTCGTTTAAGTGATAATGTATTTGAGTTGTTCACCAAGTCTCTATCTGCAACTTTCAAGAGGATGGTACACAAGATCGGGATGCAAAGATTCAAGTCCGTATATTGATGTTCTAATCAAGGGAGTTAATATGCGATATACTCTTTTTTCCTCACAAGGTTTTGTCCCATTGGATTTTTCATGTAAGGTTTCTAATGAGGCATCAAATAATGTGTATCATTAGATACGTGTACTCTTTTTCCTTCACTAAATTTTTTCCCACAGGGTTTATCTAGTAAGGCTTTAACGAGACATATAATCTAGAAAATATACATTCAAGAGGGAGTGTTATAAACATATTCTATTTATAGTGAATGCCTATTTTATGTAAATTCCTTTAGGAGTTAGGAATACTACTTGAATACAAATTCAGTTTCTTACTTGGAGACCAAGTCAGTTTTTCCCTATAAATATAAGGGTTTTCTTTATTGTAAGATACATCTCAATATTATTGAAGAGCAATAAGAAATTTTCTCTCTTCTCCCCTACTTTATTTTTTATATTGTTTTATACAATTTCATAACATTTATTTATTTTTTTAAAAAGTAATCCCATATACTAATTGTGTATCAATATACAGCCATAGTATCACAAAGAATTGAGCTCATTCTATATGATACCCCTATGGTATATATATATTGCCAGAGTTTATTTCATAGTATTTATGCTAACGACAGCACACGAAATAAAAAGGGGTAAATGGGTAGAAAGGTAAATAGTTTGGGTAATGAGTCCATTAAGGATAAACAATTTAGATTGAATCTATTAAAGGTAAATAATTTCAAATTAGATCTATTTTGTATACTTTTCCCCTAAATTTTAAAGCGTCATTTTGTAACAATAAAATTAAATTTGGATTATAGTTGCCAATTAGATGTATAAGATTGAATACTATGCCATTTTTTTCTTACGTGGGAGCGCAATCAACCCAATTTCAAGAAGAGAAAATTTAGCAAAGGGAAAAGGTTTGAGTTATTCAAGAGGAATTATACAATTTTTATTTTATTTTTTCATGTACATTACTTCATAAATTTTTTTTCATAATATGATTTTCAATTAATTGTTTGTTGAAATTTTTGTAGAATCGTCAGTAATAACCTGGGGAAGAATTTAATAATTTTGTCCTGATTGGTAGTGTTTCCCTTAGCATTTAGAGACCGTTCAAGAAGAATTGAGTAATTTTTTTCATTTTCATGTGTGTAAGTCCACGCGGGTTTTGATCAATCTTTTTCTTGAAATCTTTACAGAATCATCTATGATGGCTTATGGAAGAATTCCAATAGCCTCGACCTAATTCACGATATTTTTTAAGCATTTAAGAGTCACTCAATATAAATTATGTGATTTTCTACATTTTCATATGTATTGGCCCATAAATTTTTATATGGTATTTTTTTAGCATTCAGGAATAGAAATTAGGTGATTTTTTTCACTTTTCATCTGTATTAGCCAATAAATTTTTTGATGGTATGGATTCTGATAATTTTTTTCCTTGGAACCTTTACAGATCCGTTTATGGTGATCAATGGAAGAATTCCAATAATCTTTGCCTAATCAGGGTGTTTTTTTTTTTTTTAGCATCAAGGACACTCGATAGGAATAAGGTGATTTTCTTTACTTTTATGTGTGTATTAGTCTATTAATTTTTTGATGGTATGACTTTTGGTAAATTTTTTCTCGAGACCTTTATAGAATCATTCAGTGATATGACTTACGGTCAAATGTTTTTTTTTTAAATCTTTACAAAACCGTCCATCATGACTTGTGGAAGAATTCCAAAAGTCTCGCCAGAGTCATGATATTTTTTTAGCATTTAGAAACCATTTAATGAGAATTAAATAATTTTCTTTACTTTTTGTTTGTGTTAGCCTATACAATTTTTGGTAGTATAACTTTTGATCTGTTTTTTATTAAAATTGAACCTTCCATGATGGCCTTTAAAAGAATTTCAATAGTTTGACCTGATCTGTTATGTGTTTTTTTAGCATCGAGGGGTCAACTAATAGGAATAAGACAATTTTTCCATTCTTCAAGTGTGTTCATGCATAATTTTTTTGGCGATATGAGTTTTGGTCTTTTTTTCTTTTTACAAAATTTTACAGGACCGTTCGTGATAACTTATAAAGAATCCTAATAGCCTCGACTTGATTCGCAGTGCTCTTTTTAATATTAGGAGCCGCTTAATAGGAAGTAGACAAATTTTTTATTTATTTTTTGTTTGTGTTAGCCAATGAACATTTTGATGGTGTGATTTTCAGTCAAATTTTTCGCAAGAACTTTACAAAAAGATCGTGATGACCAATGGAAGAATTCCAGTAGCCTTGACCTAATTAAAAGTATTAGCGTTTAGGGGCTGCTAAATAGAAATTAAGTGATTCTCTACATTTTCTTGTGTGTTAGCTTTAAAGTTGTCAATACGGGTCGGCCCACTCCATCCGAGTTAGTCCTTACAGGCTTTGGAATATGACAGGTCAGGTGGAACTAGCCCTTTTTTTTATGGCCTATAAAATAGTTAGCCCAACCCATTTGTACGTGGGCCGCGGGCCTTGCCAGGACCCCACATTTTTATTCTTATATTTTTTTAAATAAATTTTTAAATTAAGTTATAATTTAAACATATTTAAATAAATAACAACATGACAATATTACATGATATTAGCATTATTATTACTCCCTCCATCCATCTTTACTTGTCTGTCATACTTTTTTGAGATGTTCAACAATACTTGTTTACTTTATGAAATCAAAAGATAATTTCAAACTTAATTTTTAGTTTGCCCTTATCATTAATTATAGTAGTTATTTTCTTGTTCCATTTTCTAAGACATTCTAATTGCTATATTCAAAAAGCGATTTAGTAAAATTGCTCATATTATTTACATTTTTTTTAATCCTTGTGCTAAATCAATAAATGACAAGTAAAGATAAATAGAAGGAGTACATATTATAAAAAAAATATAATCTGTATCTAAATTTTAATATTTAAAAATTTTAAATGAACTTTGAGTCTGAAATCTTATTATTTTTAATAATCTATTTTATTTTTATTTTTAATTATTATTTAAATTGGCCCATGGGCCGACCCAACCCACATTGCAAAACCCCACAAATCAGCAGACTTATTCAGACCGAGCTTAAAAGCCTATTTTGTGAATGAGCTCCAAAAATCGTAGCTCAACCCTGCTAGATCACGGGTTAGGACAGACCGGCTCAACGAGCTTAGCCTTATTGACGGCTCTAGTTAGCTCATTCATTGTTTGATAGTATGACTTTTGGTCAAGTTTTTCTCAAAACCTTTACAGAACCATTCGTGATGACCCATGGAAGAATTTTATAGGCTCAACCTAATTTCCGGTGCTTCTTTTAGCATTTAGGGGTTGGTTAATAGTAATTTTTTTTCCTTAAAATCTTTAATTTATCGTTCATGATGACTTGTGGAAGAATTTCAACAGTCTTAGCCTGGTGCATGACACTTTTTTAGCATTTAAGAGCCACTTTACAAGAATTAGATGATTTTCATCATTTTTTATGTGTGTCAGTCCATAAATTTTTTGGTTGTATAACTTTCGATCAACTTTTTCATGAAATTATTAAAGAACCATCCATCATGCCTTTAGAAGAATTGCAATTGTGTAGTCTTGGTTCACGGTGCTTTTTTAGCATTTAGGAACAATTTAACAGGTGTTAAGCGATTTTTGTCATTTTTCATATGTGTTAACCTATGAAATTTTTGGTGATATGATTCTCGTTAGATTTTTTATTATTGAAACCTTTGCAGAACTTTCATGATTATCTATGGAAGAATTTCAATAGCATCTACCTTAGGGTGTTCTTTTTTTTTTCCCCCCCTTTTAGTATCAAGGACCACTCTACATGATTTAGGTAATTTTCTCTATTTTTCCTTGTGTTAGTCCACGAAATTTTTTGTGGTATGATATTTGGTCAAATTTTTCTTGAAATCTTAACAGAACCATATGTG
>JAPFFP010000009.1:6011414-6028673 GCA_026153255.1 Solanum medicagineum | reverse complement strand
TTATTAATTATCTCATCAACTGTTATAGCTATGAATTTATAATATTACCTCTAATTAATTATTTTTCTTAATGCAGCTATCAATTAACATGTTTTACTTGATTTTACTATCTTATTTCTATTAATTTATTTCTTTTGCTGCTTCAGTTATGAATTTACAATATTACCTTTAATAAATTGTTTAAAAGATAGTTGTTGATCAACATGTCTGCTTCGGTTGATTGATTTTATAATAGTATCCCTAATAAATTATTTTTTTAGTTATTCCAACTATATATTAATAATTTAAAATATTTAAAAACTAAATATAAATTTTGATTGATTCTCAAAAATTTTATATGTATAATATAAAGTGACACAAAATAAGTAACATATATTATTAAAAATAACATAAAATATATTATAAGTTAAAATAAAAAATAACTTAAAAATTTAAAATATATATAAAAAATTTATTAATATCATATAAATCGAAAAAATATTTATTAAACTCATAACAAAATACTTAACCCTCAAGCTACTAATCCGAATAACTTGACAAACGAATATTTTTCTAGTTTCGTCCCATACATTAAGAGGACCCCGTTACAGGCTCCAATATCAAAGAATTTTGAGAATTGTGTATCGTTAGGTTGTGCCGAGTCAAATCTGCTCCCCAGGTGGGGTTGGAGTTTGTACAATGAACTATAAATACATGTTACTTTATTTCTTTAAAAAAGAAATTAATTTAAAATTGGCAAAAGGTCGAAACTTTTGGCAAATTAATTAAATTACTACAATTATTTTGTATATGCCAAAAAATTCCAACTTTCCAGCCAGCACGTGATTGAATTATCAAGGAGTACTTTTTTGTGGAAGAAATTGAATGGTGGCTTTTCTTAAGTCCACCCACTAGCATTATATGTTGTTACTTTATTTGAAATGTCATTTTTTAAATAATAATAAGTAATAATGATAATGAAAGTCTCTATTTTCCACATCTACTTTAAGGACTATTTTCCACATCTACTTTAAAGTAATTGTCATTCTATTGTTGAATATATCGTTTAATTATTTTTGGAATAAATATATCTTGTATATATTTAGTTTTTTAGAATTAGCCTAATAAGGAATTAAATATTTATAAGATATATTTATTCCAAAAATATCTACTAGCCTAATTCTAAGAAACTAAATATCTATAAGATATATTTATTCCAAATATAAATATACGATATATTTAACAATTATAATAATGATGATAATAATAATAAAAGAATCTATTTTCCCGTCTAATTTGCTTATTTTCTGGGAACATATTAAATTACTCATTATATTAGATTGTGATGAATTAATAAATATATATGTGTGTGTATTTTATTCATAAGAGCACACAAACTTATATAATTATATAAATTTACATAAAATAGAGAATTTGTGCATTTTCATATGATAAAAGCAAATTTTTAAAAAATGGAATGTAATGAAAATTAATTAATTGTCATCTTTAAATACATCAAAAGAAAATCTTAAAATTTATAAATATTAATTTCTTAGGATGAAGGGAAAAGCTTGAATGAACAATCATTTATATTATTGATTGATGATTATTCACAATTATGGTGTTTGAGTTTTAACTTCTGTAGTCTAAACTTTTGCACATAATAAAATATGTTAAATAAATTTCTAAAAGATAAAATAAATAGACTAATGTTAGTAAGTTTTATTGAGTTCTTATTTAGGTTTTTTGATTGATTTTTCTCCCTTTTGAAGCATATAGAAATGGAAAAAGATAGAGTAAGAAGAAAATTTGGGCCACATGAAATTATGTGATTCGATAAGAATCACCTTGCAAGACTAAATTTAATCTGATGATGACAACTTAATTATTTAAGTATCTTATTATTTTTTAGTTTTTTCATAAAAAAATTATTTTTTTATTCAATATGTATTTAAAGTTTTTTATATCCCACAAGATATGTTCAACTATTAAATACGTGGAAGTAGTAAATTTTAGTAATAATGACTTTAAAATGTTTCCCACGTTTACTTTTATATACTTGTGTAGGAAATTATAAAATATGATGTATTTTATATAATTGGTTTATTCAAGTTACAAATGTTTGGTGGTAGGATCCTTGCAAGGTGGCTTTATTTTACCCACTCTTTTTAATCAGTCAATTTATATGGTCCATTAATTAAAATTTGTGACAATTTATAAGTGTCACAATTTAATTATTGTATTGTGTGGACATTTACTCTAGTCATCTAAGAAAAAAATTCTTATCATTCAATCTTAAGAATAAGTCATGTGAAAATTAAAAAATATAAAAAAACCTTTAATATTTAAAAGTAATTCTATAAATTTGAGTACATTTTTTTTCTTTTACAAAATTAATGAAAACTCTTTCGAGGAACTAGTCTTAAACATGTATAAGAGCTTCTTAGAATATAAACGATATGAAAATAGACATAGCTCTCACTGTAAAGGAGAGAAGAGTATAAACTATCGGAGATTACCATCGTCTTCACCTAGGAAACATAGTTCATTCCGCAGCCAGACTATTTGAAGTGGCATAACAAAAGTAACATTAATACAAACAACATAAACTAGTAGACATCCCGAGTCCACCATTTAATATCATGCCGATATTTAGAAATGATATTATTTGTAAATATTATAATATGTCCAATTCATTTAGATTTCGACAGCTTCATTAATCCACTTATTTATTAATTGAACTTATTTTATCACGACCCAAAATGGATCGTGAGTGGCACCCTCACCTAACTTACTAAATGACAAACTAATGATACAAATCCCAACCAGTGTTAGCTATTCAACTTATAAAATATAATATTAATGCGGAAGTTTAACTTTAAAAAACAAGAATAACAAAACCTATAATTTTTATTACACAACATTTTCCAAAACCTGAAAGTCATCACATCAAAAAATAAATATGAAATACCAAATCTAAGAGTATCATAATTATGAAAAGAATAATTAATGGTGGCAGGCAGAAAGGTACAAGTTACTTGAAAATGTGCAATTCAATCTATCCGTATAAATTAAAATTGTTCGTTAAATGTTGTAATGTGACCATCTCCTTCTGTAACCAACCAATAAATTTAATCTTATTAAAAGTTCTAAGAAATAAAGTTATAACCCACAAAAGTGCAAGCTCTTTACCCATTGGTCATCCTTAGGAACAATTTTTTTTTAATATATATATATATATATATATGAGAGTATAATGTTGCTGTGCAACTATCAATCATCAATCTACCTTTTATCACATAAATATTTATATGTATTTATCAATAAATTCATACATTAGAAGAATAATTCTTACCTGAATTAGAAGTTTTAATCTTCGCTTTTCGTCTCCTGTTCGTCGCACGCATAAATCCTTCTCAATTGGGGGGTCTGTGGACTTTTGTTGCTCTCCATGCACCACCAATCCTAAATTCTAATATTTATCTTAATAGATATAGTACAACAACAACAACATTACCTCAATGTCTCAAAGGCTCCCGCCCATTGCGGGGTAAGGGGGGTCGGATGTAAGCAGCCTGACCCCTATGTTTAAAAGCATAGCGCGACTGTTTCCAGAAGATATAGTACAAGTAGTATAGAATTTTAACTAAATTAACACTTTAACCCGTTAACTAATTTACTTATCTAAAATTGCTCCTAAGTTAAATAATAAAAGTTATCAACTAGTCTCAAAAGCACCTTTAAAATTTTATAAAATAAATCTTTTAAAGCTTTATTTCTCAAAACGACTTGAGGATCGTTACATATTTTGATCCGTTCAGTTCGATTCATTTAGAATTGAAATGATATGCAATTTAAGTTGATTTAAGATTTTTTTTGTCCAAATATTTTTAAGAAGATATTTTTTTTTCTACTTAATATGTTTTATATAGTCATAATATAAGAAAACTGATTATTAGATTCAAGAACAAATTATAAAAAAATTAATTAGAAATGTAAAACTTGATAACTATCCTTTGATTTTTAGCTCATTTTAGTCAATTTCGTTTCAAACCAAAAACTGAAACTTACAAGTTTTTCTTATAATGAAAGCAAGAGTCGAACAACTCCCCTTTGAATATGAACTTCATAAAGAGACGAATTTGAAATTTATAAATTTTTAATTTAAATCATTTTAAATTAATAAGTTCTAGACCAATAATTTACACACACATATATTGAATATTTTCTATTAAAATAAATAAAGAATTTGAATTAATCAGATCCTACTCTGTTGTATTTCATTGAATATTTTATTATTATTATTATTATTATATATAATTTGAATGAAGGTTAATTAATTTTATCTAATTCATACCTTCTATTCTACCCACTCTGTGACTTTTATTTTATTCTTTTCCTTGAAAGCATATGCCAATTAAAAAAAAAAAGTAGAGCAAGAAACAAATTTTAATGAGACAAATAGGACATGTGAATCTTCAAAGCATATGCCAATGAAAACACTTATTATGATTTTGATAGATTTTTTGATTTTGATAGATTTTTTTTATGTATATTTTTAAAATTTTTAATTGTAAATTATTATGGTCTATAGTATATTTTATGTCATTTTTAAATAATATATGCTATTTACTTTATTCTAATTCATGTCGTACATGCAAAATTTTGAAGGTCAATCAGAATTTTATTTATTTTTTTAAATTATTAATTATTGTAATTTATAGTACTTTTTTACGTAAATTTCAAATAATATATTTTATACTCTATGTCCCAATTTATATGGTACTAATAAATTTCAAGAACAATTAAAATTTTTTAATTTATCTTTTAAAATGTTTAAATTGGTAATTAGTCTCAATTATAATACTTTTACATCATTTCAAATAATATATGTTACTTATTTCGTCCCAATTTAATTGTTCATTATTTTGATTTATAATACTTTTTACATAAAATTGAAATACTTTTTATTATTTTTTAATATAAAACAAATTTTAGAAAAATAAATTAAAATAAAGAAAACAAAGAGGAATAAAAGCAAACACCTCAACAATCAGTTGCTTGCTTCTGGTAGCTAAAGTAGATATGACAACCAAAAACTCTTTAATTATTCCCTTATATAAGTATTAATACTAATGAAATTTTTTTATTTAATTATCAATATTTATATTAAAGTTTCAACTAATTTCAATTTGTGGTACATAAAATTTATTAAAACAATATTTTCGAAATAAGATTTTTTTATGCTCGAAACTCCAACTAATTGATTCCCCAACTACCATGAATTATTATTCATTCAAGATTTTAATCTATGGTTTATATATTTTAGAAAAAGTAGCATAAAGCAAAATAGGATAAATAAATCAATATTAAAAGTGCACTTGTCAAAAATCATAAGAAAGAATATTCTTTTCATTCCAATATTCTCTTTATCTATGCTATATTAAAAGTGTGAAAATTCTCAGAAATATTATTTGAAATTTTTTATCCTTTATTAAAATACTATTTTAAATAAAATTGTTCTTTTCACTATTTTTGTTAATTTATCATTTAAGATTATATTTATTTCGAACCCTCACCAACAAGGTGGGAGTTCAGATAGCCAACCAACTAAGCTACTAAGATTTCCCTTTTAGTTTCAACATTCACTTATTGATTAGATTTTTTTAAAAAAAATATTTAAAATTCCCTTTGATTTATAACTATTCCATGTAAATAATTAACTAAAATTGTGACAATCAAATATTTTGTTAATAAACATAAGCAATATAATAAATTTAAAAAGAAAAAATTAGTAAAATTATGCTAGAAATATTACACTACTCATTTTATATTTAGTAATTTGTTGATTAAATTTTAATCAGTTAATTATTTAACTTCTGATTATTCAACTCTAAATTATTACTTTATATATTCAAAACTATTAACATATCGAGATTATAAGCAATTAAATTGATTTTTTCATCTTTGTCATTCTACAATAAACTAAACCATTGCATAAAACTCATAATATTTATTTTATTTTATTTATTATTATATTTATTTAATAAAAATATTATTTTATATATAATTTTTAAATTGATACGACACAACGATAAAAAATACGTATACGAAACTAGTTCTAACCAAAAGTTTTAACACGTTTTGGAAACTTTACATAGAACACAATAATGAAAGTCTTTATCATATTGGAACCTCAAAATTGACAAAATAAAAAAATAAAAAAATAAAAAATAAAACAACTATAATTATGTGAAAAGAAGACATAGCACGTTTATTTATTATTATTACTATTGTATATTTTTTTCTTCAATAAAAATTGTTCACTATTAACTAGATATATAGAGATTAAACAGTAATAAATAACTAAATAATAAAAATAAATTTATCAAATCAGTCTTATTATATATAAGTAATCTAAACATTGAAAATTGAATATTATTTATTAACAAGGATAAAATATATTCAAAATGCTAATTTTTTTTTTGTAATAAACTGAATAAATATTATTAAATATCGCAAAATACTCCATATTAGACAAATAAAAATAAAGTGAGGAAATACTAATTAATGCAATTAATTAGGAATACACACTAATCACGTGTAATAATACTTAATTACGACAATTAGGAATATGCCCTAATCACGCCTAATTATCATTAGGCTTAATACATGATCTATCCTTGAACTTCTCAGTAAAATTTCATTCAAACATTTAAATTATAATTTGTTTCAATTGTGCATATGAATATATAATAAATATTTTTTAATATGTTTTTAAGTGCACATTATATAATTAAGTTAATCTAATAAAAAATTGATCAAAAAAGCTATTTTATATATAAATTTTTGAAACAAATACAATAGTGATTTTTTTCTTTTCAAAAATTTTAAAAATATTTTTAGTTATTTAATTAAATTCTTAATAACATGAAGGTGAATAAAATCAAATTAAAATGTTTATCCCATGTATTTGACTAGTGGGAATTGTATATCACAACCCGAAATTCAGGCGTGATGACACTCGTCTTTTTCCACCAATACAAGTCAGCGTATAACCCAGCTATATCATTAAAATGCAGAATTATAATAAAAAATGAAAGTTCAATTTAATGAAATCCCCCAAAACCTGGTTATCACGTGCACAAGCTTCTAATGTATTACAACAGATTCGAAAGAAAACGCAAGTATCAAATGATATTGTCTCTGGAATAGAACAAGATCATAAACAGGAGTAAGAAGTCAGTTGGGATGACAAACAACTACCTCTTACAGTCTCTGCAGAAAGCCACGGACAAGGAAGAGCAAATAGTATCATGACCATCCGGGCTCGTAACCTACAAAACAAAATGTTGTAGCAAGGGGTGAGTACCAAACACACGGTACCCAACAAGTGAACTAATAAATGCAAAGTTAAGTAATATAGAATACCAGTACCCCCAACATTCCCACCAAACCCCTATAACTACAACATAATTCAGAACCTTTACAATTACACCATCCGAGCATTTTATGATCAAAGCCTATGATGGTGTAACTCTCATTTATCCCACTTTCAAGACATAGGGATAAATTTTAAAATTTATCAAGTTCTCGCTAATTCATCAAGTGATTAAATCAATACCAAACTAATCATATAAGGACATAAACAAGTCAATGACATAATGAATAACCAGTCTCAATAGCACTCCATATAATCATAACAAGCTAGAGCATTATGGGATGAAGATGAATGCCATGAGATGTAATGCAATGCAATGCAATCTCACGTAGAATGATGCAAGTCTTTCCTACGATACACATCCGCTGATCATAAACATGCCTCAGTCAGAACTCATGGGGGCCACACATGGACCATGTATCCGTCGCGACGCGCGACACGTCTCTCGAATCATAATAACCTCTTTCATTCTCATTCTTTTTCATTAGCCAGAACTATTTCCCATCGGCTTTGCATTTCTTTCCTTTGGATCATCCAGCATGCACATAGTAAATGCACAGTAATCATGTTTATGGAAATAAAGTATGCAAGATGCCATGAGAATTCATATATCTCAATACCATCACAACCTTCGCAACATTCACATCTAAAAGTAAGTATCACTTCAATAGCAATAACAAATAGTCACTAATTCACATATAACAAACCTCACTCATTAATTAACAAATCAAATATCGCCATAGGATAATTACCCAATTCAAACTATTTCAAACAAAGCCTACATAAATCGTTCTCAACACCTCACACAAGAAGTACAAGATTCCATATACTTAACAAAGGTTAAGAAATTCACTTGCCTTAGCCAAAGACAATCAATCAAGCACTTGAGTCTTTCCTTTCGAATGGAATCCGTAGCACCACAATCTAGTTAAATAAATTACCAAAATAAGATTTTCAAAACTACTAATACTCATGTTGCTATATGTCTAGTTTAGACCCAAAAACTCCCCAATTCTATAATTTATTTCCTAAATCTCAACCCTAGGGTTAAGTCTAAAAACCTCCAAATAACACAACTTTAATGGTGTTCAAACAATTCAACAAACCTAATATTTAGTTACTCATACTACAATATTAATACTTAGATCATACTAACATAATTATAAAATAAATTAAAACAAGTGAATACCAAACAAAATGGTACAAGTAAATGCTATGTTAATCTATTCATCCTAATGATTGATCATTCCCTATTAAAATAATAATTTAATATGTAATAGATGGGAGAGAGGGAACGCTGCAATTTAATTTACAAATGTAACTTCATGTTTTCCATCCTATCCACCTAACAATATAATAATGATTTCCATTATGTATAAACCATTGTTCCTTACATAGAACCATAATCACAATTATGATGTTATCTTTTGAAAGCAACACATCACAAACCCTATTACCATATTTGTTAATTCCCTTCTTATTTCAGCCCCCAACAAGTACAACAAAACAATTTGCAGACGAAATTTTCTTGGCTTTAATTTTCTTGCACCATACGTAATACTCATTTTCCCAAAAACATAGTATCCATATTATTTATAAACCTAGCAATTTACTTTGTACTTCAAGGAATAGAAATTGAAAACTCACCAGAAGCGTTTCTTCTCTTTTGTCAAAACCGCAGGAACTCCCACCTTTTTTTTCCTTTCTAGGTTTTTCTTATGAAGTAATTAAGTACTAATTGAAAACCCTACTATTTATTTTTAATTAATATAGAATAAGTAGTATAGAATTTTTAACTAAATTATCCCTTTAACCCCTAGACTAATTTCATTATTTAAAGCTACCCCTAAGCTAGATAACCAAAAGTTATCAATTAGTTCAAATCATCCTTTTAAAATATTTCAAAATAAATATTGTAGTAAATCAAGAGAACTAACCCTCAAGATGACCTAACGGGTCATTACATTGGAACACAAGTATATAGTAATGATAACATCCTATGGTGGAATGTAAGTATCTAATCCATTATGAAAGTAGATAATATTATTTTTTGTGTTTTATTTTATATGACAAGCTTTAAAAGTTGAAATATGTGGTCAAAATATTATGAAATTGTAAATTTTATTGGTGAAAGTGTGATAAAAGTTTGAAATTTGATCATCAATAATTATTTTTTAGTTAAGGATTGAAAAATATCTATCTATAAATTTTACCTTTATGAAGTCGATAATTTATTTTCATCTGATTTATTTTATGTGACAAAGTTATCTAATTAAAACACAAATGTAAAATTAGTTAATTTTTGTTGTGAATTCTTCCAATTCTATGAAATAATCACATAACTATAATGCATACATAAAATGATGTGAATTCTTCCAATGTTTTATATTATAAATGAGAAAAGACATAAAAATACCCTCAAAATTTAGGAGCGAAACTTACTTTAGTATAAGATAATCCATCTTTGATAATCTTGGGAAAGCACTACAACTATGGAGGATTCACACACTCAAGAAGAATGCTAATCCAAAATTGCAAAGAGAAAATGTGCATAAATTTATATTGGATTTGGATTCAAGCACACACTCGCTCAATTTTCACTTACTCTTTTATTTTTGTAAGAAAAAAAATGGCACTAATTAATTTATAAAATCAGAAAATATGCTAATGTGATTATTATGTCTTGAAGAAAACCTCATTTAGTAGAGTTTAGTTTGATAATTTTACCCAATTTCTATGGATGATCTTATTTAGAAGAAAAAAAGAAGAAGAAGAAGAAGCAGATGACATAGGAGAGGTGGGTTGGATTTGGAGATTTGAAGAGGGAGAAAAGGGTGCAGTGTGTAGTTGGAAAGAGGAGAAAGGGATGTGGTATTTGCAGGTGGGAGTATTTGGAGGGATGAAGAGGTGAGGGTAGGGTATTTTTTTCTTTTAATTTTTAATTGTATAATAATATGTATATATTAGTGAGATCATTTTTATTTTTTTTAAAAATACGCACTTTAAAATTTTTTTTATGTCACGTTAGCTATAAGGGTGATATTTATATCACTCCAAATAAGATTAGGGGGTAAATAAAAGTCCTTGTAGTTTAGGTGTTAAAGTAAATTGTGCTGTCAAGTTTGGAGGATTTTTATGTCTTTTCTCTATTATAAAGTGATGAATCATGTTTTTAGTGTAATGAACTACACAATCAAAATGCATGTGCATTTAATGGTTCGTTTGGTTGGAGTAAGTTTTTTGGAACTAATCTTACCATGTATATGAAATAACTTATCACATTACAAGGGGTCATTTGTTTGGGAGCATGCTATTCCGATATTAGTTATTTCACCATGTATGAGGAATAACTTATCTGATCACTAAGGAGTTGTTTGGTGTGAGACATGATGTCACGCCCCAGGAGGGTACCCTAGATGTGACCGGTAGTCCCCAAACGAACCACTTGGCCTCGTCGCATCAATTCAATCAACGATATTTATTAAACAACGGAAGACTAAGAAGATAAATGACAATCTAAGTCTCAAAATAACATATCTTTACCATAACTTCTCATACCAGACCAACCCACTAAAATGCAAATAGGGATCAGAAAAGTGGTCAATATCATTAAATAAAATGGCTAGTAGAAATGAAACTAGCTCCACAAGTCTCAACGTCAATACTTAACTCTAGTCTATGGAGCCTCTATCACTGTCAAATGGTGCCAATGACAGACCTATGGCTACCTCAACTCAAAATAAAATTAACTCAAATCTAACTTTATAAAGTTAGATGAAAGTAAACTAACGAACCTCCGAAATAAAGGAGGCTCACCAACTTAGCTGAATGCTCAGATCCTCAATGATGCGCCTGTTGACGATTTCTAGTACCTGTCTCTGCATCATAAAACGATGCAGTCCAAAATGGATATCAATACATGAAATGTGCGAGTATGTAAAATAGCTGAATGGAACAGAAACAAATAAAATAGTATAAGAATAACATCAACTCAGAATATATTCAATCAGAATATCAAATGTCTATCTAAAGCTAGAATAAAGAGTAAACAAGTGACCCATCAACTAATCAACCTCGTCAATCAACTCAATTCAACTTGACTCAGAGTACTATGAGTGTGGAACCTATTTGGGAGTTTCTCTTATCCAACAATAATCACTTATGAGTCAGTAATTGTACAATAATCTCGTTGATGTTGCCACAACCACTCCGTACTTGCCAGGTAAGGAAGCCTTTGATCCACAAGGGATGTACAAGCCTCTAAAGTCCTCTATTATTTTCAGGGACTTTACTTCGAGAGGGAACCTCTGATGAAGTGGTTCAATCCTCTCCTAAGCTGGGCCGGCGTTGGTAATGAGTGCGAATTGGACTTACTCTTACTCATTTTGGTGCTCGATACTCCTCCCAAAACTCGATGCTTATAAAGCTCCTCATCTCAATAACTTATCTCAATAGGTCTCATAGAGACTCTCATTGACTCAAACTCTAGGTCCTCTATTGCTTTCAGGGACTTTAACTCATCTCAATTAACTCAATTCCCATTTAAGAACTGAAGGACTCAGATCATCATTAAGAAGAAGTCGTTTAGACAAAACTGAAGAACTCAATTATGAAGACTCATAGGATCATCAAGCTCAATTAACTTAATATCATGCTTACATTAAGATTACCATCAACATACTCAAGTCAAGACTCTAGACTCAATCCCTAAGTTTATTCATGTATGTTTTCACAAAATAACATGTAGGGTGGTACAATAACCAATGAAGAGTACTATATTCAAGAAAACAAGTTTATGATTTATCATCAACATATGAAAACACATGCAATAGATATAATTTTCAAGAAAATAATCAAGAAAGTATTTCAAGAAACATATATAGGGACTCGTGGACTCTCAACTCCTCTATTACTATCAATAGGGCACATGGGAGAACAATCTCATGCTTTTAGTTTACTCTTACATACCTAGGATGGAGATAACAATCGAATTTGCAAGAACTTGACCTCAACCCTCTTGAACCTTAGCCTCCTCTTTTCTCCTTAGCCGTAGTTCTTAAGATGAATAACATAAATGATTGAAAATTCACGCTTAGGAATTGATATAAGGTTGAAAACGACTTGGTTTTAGTCTAGGATGAGTGGGGAAAAGACTAGAATATCTTTGTTTTTAAAAATAAACGTCAAGTATCATAATAGGGAAAATCCGCGCGCGAACTTGTCGCCCTCCAGTTTATTTTTTGACTGAAAACTTAAAACGCGTTGAAAACTATTTTTCTATGAAAATACACCTAAATCGCATTTGTCAAATGCATTTTATGTGTAATTTTTTGTGAATCACTTTTCGATCAATTTTTGAACCCCGTAAAAAATATTAGAACACATTTAAGTGCAAATCCGCGGCAGGTCCACATTGCGGGCCTGTTGCACACTTATTCTGGAATTGCGTTTCATATCGAAGAATTATCTTTTGATCCGGTTGCTCTAAAAATTAACCAAGTTCATTTTCTCACATAATGTGTTTGGGTGCTGATCACATTTGCGGCCTTAGATTTGCCATTGGAGTTTTGGAGGACATGTTATGCAAGCATTTCTCATCTAGGGGTATTTTGATAATTTTACCGAGTATTACGCATAAGGTATAATAATCTCAAGAAAAAATGTAAGATTATTTTATCCTACATTTGCTTGGAGCTATTAGGTAAACATGAGATTTTTTATCTCATCATTTATACCTTAGTGATGGATAAATTATCCCATAATTTATTTTGGGATAGTCAATCCTAAGATAACTCACCTCCAACCAAATGAACCCTATTGTATAAATCGAGAATAATCCAACGATTAACTAATTCCTCCGACCAAACGTAGTATAAAATAATCTTGCATTTTATTCTGGTTTGTATACCTATACATCACACCAAATGACTCATAAGGTATAAATGATGGAATAAATAAATCTCATGGCTATCTAATACCTCCAACCAGATACATGATAAAATAATTCTATATTTTATCCTAAAATTATATCTTATATATTACACTAAGTGACTCTTAAACAATTTAATAATTATTATTTACACTATCATTATACTTCTATCATAATTCAATCAACTATTTGTATAAAAATTCCTAACTTTAGTAATGGCCCAAAATTGATCATTATAATGGTTGGGCTACCTTCATTCATTATAAGCCCAATTAGACTGAGTTGGGCTGGGTTCATCTTGAGTTTCATTGTTGTATAAAAATAGGAGTATATAAGGTATAAATTATAATCTCCAGATAATATGTAGAATTATTTTATGCTGCGTTTGGTTGGAGATGTTAGATAGTCATGTGATTATTTATCTTATTCTGCATTTGATAGAAGATATTAGATAGTTATGAGATTATTTATCCTTCCATTAATAACTTAGTGATGTAATAAGTTATCTCATATACATGGTGGAATATCTTATCCTGAGATAGTTAATTTCAGAATAACATAGTTGCAACCAAACAACTCTTTAGTGATGAGATAAGATATCCTGAGATAGTTAATCTTAGAGTAACTACTCCTAATTAGACGATCCCTTAATAATAATATGAACACATTATTTGGGTTATGAATTTGGTAGAAATAATAAAGGTTATTGAAAATAAGAGTTATGAAATGATAATGTGAGAATTAAAAGACCTAAGATTAACAAAATATGATTAAAATATAAGTTATCAAAAATAAAGAAGCGTAGCTATGGAGTTTATTTTAAATAAAAAATATTTTTAAAATTAATTTTAAGAAAATAAATTAATGAATAAGGATATTTTTGAATCTAACTTTTAAGGTAGGCTCTTCCCACTCACATGCTTGCTCTAGCATCATACCTATACTCCCTTCAACCCCCAACCCCTGCAGATTTTTTTTTTATTGCAGCAAATTTGTTGTGCCTCTTCCTTGGCAGGTAAGCCAAATGTTTTATTTGAAGCTTGATTATTGCTGTGCAGATCTTGAGAAAAAATTGCTGATTTTGAAAATGGGGTTTTGATTTTTGGTCTTGACTATTGACTGTTTAGTTTAAGGTTGCTGTTCAACAATGTTTAGATTCAAATGATTCTTTTATATCTGTCTAAGCCTCTATAGACAGACTTAGTTGATAACATATCTGTTGGAACTTGCTGGTGTCCTTTCAGGTCAGGAACACCTGCAATAGGCAGCTAGCCTATTGGAAAAAGAGTACGACGCTATTAGAGTACTAGGCTAATAGGTTAGTAAGGGTGTAATATAGTAGACTGGTAGGAGTAATCAGTGTTATCTTGTGTTGCTTTTTATTTGTTACTTTTTTTTACTATTATTTTTTTTGTATTTATATACCATCATTTGTTTTTTCATTATTAGTCGTTCCTCCTTTTTCTATTTGTTTCCTTTTTTTCCATATCTAGTATTTTCTGCTTATGAGCTTGATTCTTGAGATGAGTGTTTCTTGAAAACAACCTCTCTATCTCTGTGACGTAGTGGTAATATAAGATCTGTGCACATTTTACCCTCCCAAAACCCCACTTGTGGGATTCCACTGGGTATGTTATTTTTGTTGTTCAGTGACGGAGCTAGTAGGGGTTCAAAATTTGAAGAAGTAGACACATGAACTTGCTGAAGGGGATTCAATACCTATTATATATACATAAAAGATTATTTTAACCATGTATTGATAGTATAATTTGTCGTCGAAGGAGGTTCACAAATAGGTGGCTCCACCCTGACATTGTTTCTTGTACTTCTTTTACTTCTTTTGAACTGTTTCGGACTGATTTTTCCTTGAGTCAAGGGTCTTTTGGAAAATGATCTCTCTACCTTTGGGGTAGGGATAAGGTATGCATATACTCTGTTCTCCCTATATCCCACTTTGTTGTAGTAAAAAACACAAAGAGCTTTTGATTGCGTCAAGTGGTTCAATATTTTAAAGTAATACTGAAGTGGGAAGGTCCTAAGTCCAAAGTTGAATTATCATTTTACGTTTCACTAAATTAAAATGTGATTAAATATCTAATTAAATACTACTATTTTAATTATATAATGACAGAATTTGAAGACCAATAGCTACACTTTTAACACTTTTAGTAATCATAAAACAAGACGATTGGCATGTTAAAATCCTTACTGTCAATATTATTTTTGCCTCTTGAAGTCTACATCAGTTACCGGTAGATGGCGCACTCAAGAATGCACCACCATTGCAGCAGCAACAGAATCAGCATCAGCAGGGGGACGATTGCCAAGAATTTGAATAATAGCTTTCGCATAACGTATTCCAATTTGAGGGTGCATAAAGTGAAATTGGTGTGTTTTCTTAAATAGTTTAAAAAATCTTTTTATTAGTTATTTTGCCTTTTATATTTTTTTCTGTTGAAATAAATGTAGAAATCATATATCCATCCATAAGCAATTTTCTCTCGTGTAACTGATAGATTAATTCATCTGTGAGTGAAATTGATCTAAACAATGTTTATTCATCAGTATAAGAATGGAGTTTCTGGCACTATACCCCAACTTAAATATCTTAATTGTATTGATATTTGAAGTTGTCATGGAAAAAAGGACAATGCAAATATTTTTAAGCCTTAGCTTCAAGGTTATTCATGGTATTTCATATCATTCGATATTCATATATTATTCATCAATTTGAGTATGAACTTTTCCCTTTCAATTTTAATTACTCATTACACACATTTGTTCGTATTATATATAATGGTTTAAAAAGTTTATACAAATTGGGATTGATTACGCACTGACTCGTAGTATAGTGAGAGAGAGGTTTGGGGTATAATAACAGTAGTGTCCAGGTTAGCAGTTGCAGACACCTCAACTAATCAACTTTCTACTGTTTATCCTATCAATTAAGGCTTAGGCAGATGAAACGAATTGTGTTGATTTCTTGATTGATGGTCCCTGAGGTCCTTATTTCAACTCTTGGACCACTAGTCTATACCTACCTCTTTCTTCCTATCGTGTCAGTTCGTTTGAAATGCTGTTCTTTTTTCTTCTCGCTGCAGGTTTCTCAAGGAGTAAAGGTCAGAAACTTTGGACTTTCGTTTGAAATGCTGTTCTTTTTTCTTCTCGCTGCAGGTTTCTCAAGGAGTAAAGGTCAGAAACTTTGGACTTAAAGTGATGGGAGATGCTTGTAGGTATGCAGTGGTTACTGGAGCGAACAAGGGAATTGGCTTCGAGACTGTTAAGCAGCTCGCGAATTCAGGTGTAACGGTTGTTTTAACAGCTCGAAATGAAAAGAGGGGAATGGAAGCAACGTCCTTGCTGAATGAACAAGGTTTTCAGAATGTTGTCTTTCATCAGCTTGATGTTCAAGATGCTCAGAGCATTGAGTCTTTAGCAAAGTTCATACAAACACAATATGGGAGGCTTGATATTCTGGTAAGATCATGAACGGATCAATTTCTTCATTCAATCTTGAAGCAAATATCAGGACATTGCTGATAAGTTTAGGCAGGTAAATAATGCTGGAGCTTCAGGAGTTGTGGTTGGTGAAGATGTCCTAAGGGCGTTGAATGTAGATCCTGAAGACTGGGTAAGATAATTTCCTCAATGCTTAGTTTTTGTTTTGTTACGGGTTTCACATGGTAATGGAGCGATATGTGATTTAATACAACAACATACACATACGGTAATTACATAAGTGGGGTCTGGAGAAGGTAGGATGTACGCAGACCTTACCTCTACCTTTGTTAGAGAGGTTGTTTTCGATAGATCCTCAGCTAGCTAGTTGAAAATGTTGGTCCACAATCTTTGAGGAAGTGATAGTCGCCTCTGTGGTTTCTGGTCTTGCTCTGGACTGGTGTGGTTTCTC
>JAPFFP010000009.1:5947349-5988468 GCA_026153255.1 Solanum medicagineum | reverse complement strand
GTAATCTTTGTGATGGATCAATGATCTCTCCGCGAATGAAGGCTCTACCGTTGCTCTTAAGCTCGCCCATGGTATCTTAAAATAGTCCTTCCTGTTAACACAATTTGATTAATCAAGACACATTGAACCAAATTGAAGCACACCATAATGATTGATTTCTGACATGATCACTCAACTAATTGATATCATCTCCAAAGTCACTTTTCTTCGAGATTCTAATTTTCCTCAGCCAAGAAAGTATCTTTTTGATATAATAACTACTAGTTGATTGACATCATAGTGCACACACACGAAAGATATCTCCTTTAGAAAATGAATGGTACAATTATAATCTAATATTTCAATTTAAATCTATCAACTTTCCAACAAAGCATTATAGTAATTCTTATCAAGATCCTTCAAAGGTATTGCCACACCTGTGTAGGATTTCCCAAAAATTCATGACTTTTGGAAGATCCGATAATATTTTTGAAGAACTCAAGCAATATAGGTAACTTCAAATAAAAGGACATATTTTTTTCATATATATATATATATATATTGTCATTTTTTAATTAAAATGCATCGCATAAATTAATATGAAAAAAATATACTATGATTTAATTTTCTTTGAATTGTGATATGTCCTTTTATATCACGTCTCATCATGTACCTAATTAAAGTCAATGAGTTAGAAGAATTAATTTTGACAACGTCTTCCCAATCATTTTCGCTGTCAATTGGGAGTGAAGCAAGGTATGATCAGTGGAGTTCATCTGAATTTTTTTAGACAAAAAATTATTTTATTAATTTATACGTGCATGGCTAAAATATATATATAGTGAATGATGAATTTGAACTCCAATTGACTTCTTCGTTTATATCTGTTTATTCATATTTTAAACCTTTTTTTAAAGGTTATAGTTTCAAATTATTATGGCTCGCAGCAAACAGTTGACTTTAATTACAATTTGAGTTTTATATAATTTATGCGATTTATATAAACGAAAGGGAAGAGGAGAATGGGAGCGGCTAGGGTTTCAAGGGGAAAGGGGAGCGTGAAAATGAGGAGAAGAAGGGATATTTGGACGCCAGTTTAATTTTTTTTTTTTTTTTTTACAGATTTCAAATAAAGAAATGACTTAAAAATATATTTTTTCAAGATAATTATTTCAAAAATTTGTTCAAAATTCCATGATTAAATTATATCGTGGAGGGTAAAAATTGGGTGTCAACACCGTTCGTTATTGGAAGAATATCAAACAGGTGTATACACATAGCTCAAAGGCTTCTTTTCTGGTATCAATTGGTTTAGATATATGCACGTAATTCGTTAGATTCACCATCTTGTCTGCTTTTCAACTAGCAAATTACTTGTATATTGGCAAGTTTTGTGAGTTCAGATATCACCCGAGATATTTATTCTCTCTAAGTTTTATCAACTTTTTGAAAATGATAAAATGCATCAGTGTTTTGTATCCATTGAGCAAATATTCTTTATGTGTAAGCCGCCTCCTCTGGCAGGCTTAATTTCACAGGATTCAATCAATTGTCGTGATCATGATTGCTCTAGTATTTCATGAAGAGTTCAAGATGTACTAGTAATATTATTTAGTAATCGCATAACTTTCTTTTTTCAGTGTTTATTACTATATGTTGCTTCATTTTCTTTGTGTAATGTAATTTTTTGTCATATATGCTTGCACCCTGCTATGATTTCTTCCTTTCTTTTGAGCTGAGAGTTAATCAGAAAGTCTACGTACATCGACCCTCCCCAAATTTTACTTGTGGGGATTACATTGGGTTTGTTGTTTGTTGTTGTTGTTGAGATGTACTAGTGATTGGATCTTTTCTTTTGCAATAGTCATGTTCACGTTAGATTACTACTTGATTTTACTAGTCAAAATGGCGTGAGGGTCGACTAATTTTAATGTCCTTTTTGGAAAATGATAAAACAAAGGTTAAAGCATGTGTCTTTGAGCAAAGATTCTTTATTTGTTGTAAGCCGGCTCCTCTGACAAGTTTTCACGGGATTCAGTCAATTGTCTTGATTGCTCAGCTCTACTAGTCAAAATGTTGCGAGGTTCGACTAATTTTTGCATCATTCTTAATGAAAAGATAAAAGTAGCTAATTCTATATTGATTGTTGGTGGTGGTCTTACTAATGTTGAACTTACTGCAGAAATCGCTGTTGATTTACCTCAGAAGAAGGTAAGTTTGGTGCATGACGGATCCAAGCTACTACAGTTCATCAGGCCATAAGTGTCTGACAAGACTTTAGAATGGTTAAGAAACAAGAATAACACGAACAACTCGGATGAAAACAGAACATATTTCACCTCATATGGGGAAACTGTCAGAGCAGATTGCCATTTCCTTTCACGGGAAAGCCACCAGGTTCAGAATGGTTAAAGGATCAAATCGATTATTTGGAAGATTAAAGGTTGATGGAAATCTTAGAGTCAAGGGTCATAGAAACATATTTGCTGTTGGAGATAAATTTTTATTAAGGTAGGCACTAAACTACATATCTCTTATTTCTTGAAACTTTTTTTCCTTATTGTTATTAATCGTAGAACTTTTAAAACTCGTGGCCTTAAATCTGACATTTTTATAGTTATAAAACCATGCTATCACTCGAAAAATGAGAAACTTAAAGTTCAATAGTTTCTATATATAGAAGGATGTCATTTTCTTTGTAACTGTTACAATGGGTGGGGGAACAAACAGAAATCTTCCCCTCATGAACTAATTTTTAGTGTTGAGTTAAGTCCCGGTATCATATCTTTACATATTATTAGAGCCAAGTCCATCCCCATTTGAACTCTCATGCAAGTTGGGCCTGAGTGGGAAGTGGGTAGAGTCCCACATCAGTTGATAATGAAATGGTAGTTTGCTTATAAGGACTTAGACAATCCTCTTCATGAGTTAGCTTTTGAGATTGAGTTATGCCTGAGTGCCATATTTTTACACGGTATTAGAACCACCTATTGGATGTGAGCAAGAAGGGGGTGTTAGAGCCACATTGATTGGGAATGGACGGTTGGTCTGCATATATAAACTTGGATAATCATAGAACCGCACCATAAATTTCTTTTGAAAATGTGAAGGGGAATAATGTCATTTCATGGCCATATTTTGTGTTCTTCTACTAACATTTTGCTGTAGAATGTGCATAGAAGTTCAATTTTTTGATATTCTTTCTTTATGTTGGCTTGCTATTTTTTTTCTTTTTTTTTTGGGGGGGGGGGGGGGAATTTGGGCCAAGCCCTTTTTTTTTAGGCTTGCTATTTGTTTTATTTTTTAATAAAATTATTTGCAACCACATAGTCTCTATATTTTTCAATTTATAGTCATATATTCTATATATCCTTAATCTAATAAGAATTCAGAGGTCAAAGTTCAAGTCCCTGAGAATGAAAAGCTCCTATTAGGAGCGTCACTCCCCGAAATAGACTCTACAATATGTAATTTCAATTTAACCAAGCTCTAATATGAGTACTAAAAATTGAATTAAAAATTACATCTATTTTCTATAAAAGTATATTGCTAAAGCTATAAAGACATACTATTTTTTGCATGTGAAATTTTCAATTGGAATTCTTATTCAAAATCAGTTCAACAAAATTTTACTAAATGACTTCAAATTTTGTAGATAATCTCCTTAAATCATTTCCAATTAATCTTAATACTTACTTCGAAATTCAAATCCACTTATTCAAACTTGTTCAAGTATGGAGAATTTCAAACATATTAACAAATTGAATTTTTCAATAACAATTAAGAATGTGTTCGATACGAAAAAGAAAAGGTTTCCTATGAAAATAGGAAAAATGATCTTATCATTCAAACTATGTATAATATGGATCAATCAGGATAAAGACTGAAAAAATATGAAAAAAATTACATAAATAAGTAAACATATGTTAGTTAATTAGTCAACATAGTTATATTTAAATTAATTTACGACTCACGACAAACATCTAGTTGTAATTGCAGTTTGAGTTTTGTATAATTCGCGCGATTTATACAAATGTTATGCGCGATTATAAAAAAGTTGTGTGAATCAAAATGTACAGTGAAATATACAAACACTGTGAATAATATAACGAATTATACAAACGTTATATAAAAATTGCGAATTATATAGCGAATTATACAAACGTTGCACAAATAATACAAACGCTGTTATAACTATAATTACGTAATGTAATTATTCAAACTATCACGATGGAGCATCATCAACGTATTTTTGAGTGAATATATGCGAAAATTCTTCAAAAAAACATTATATATTTTTATAATAAAGTATGGATCGAATAAAATTAATAAATTTTCTTGTTTTATATATATATTATTTTATTTTATTTTATTTACATCAATCAATTTTGACCACTATCACTACTGCATAACTATATTAGTATTTTGCCAGCTTGAAAAATCATCAAATTACCTTTTACTGGAATCAATTGCATCATATCTTTCCAATGATGTAAGTAGGATATTCTTCCAGAAAAGATGATAGTGCTTGATATGTGTAATTACTATTTAATTTTTTATATTTATATTAAAATTCAATTAAATTTAAATTCATACATCACAAACTATCCTGACTCATATGTGGAAACGGCTCCTAATAGGATATTTATTATTTTTAATAATTTAAAATTTTAATTAAGAGTAAAAGAACCTAAATTTTTGCATCGCAATTCATTGATACAAGGATAGTACAACAACTACTTATTAGGGAATCTAAAGTTTAACAGAAACAGCAAGTTGTATGTCAACTTACAATCTTTGTACTTCCAAATTCATCTTGTTATACTAAAGTCGAAAATTAGAATTTCAATTGTATGAGTTCTAAATTTTATAATAATTATCTGAAGTTATAAGAGATGAGTTTTAAATTTGATATATGTACAGATTTGATTTATTTACTAACATAAATATATTATTCTGAATTCGATCGAACTCATATATAGACTAGTAGCTCCGCCTTGCTGACTAGCTAACTTGAATTTTAACTGTCTCTCAGTATCTATCTATCTATATAGATATATATTCGCACAACTCCTTTTTTTTTTTTTTGTCTTGAATAGGCACAAGTATGTAAGACATATGTATCAAACTGTTGATCTATTTAAATTTATATAAATATAAGTATTTATTTATACGTACGTAAAATTTAAAAAAATAATATAAATATCTCTCGATAACTAAATTAAATGACGTGATTAAATAAGTGGAAGTGACAATAGTGCCGTCCAGTAGCTGGCTAGTGTTTCAGAAGGTCAATCCAAAGCATCATCTTTGTGGCTATCCAATTTTCTATACGTACTCGTTTTAGTTTATTTGTTTAATTAAAATGGATTTAAGAAGGTAAAAATAATTTTTAAATTTTATAATTTCACATTAAAGAATATTAAATGTAATAATATAAGTGTAATTTAAAATTTAAGAATTACTAAAATAATAAATATTCTTTCTTAAATATTCAAGTGGGATGATAATTCTTTCGGCTTAGTCAAAGGCTTTAAAAGGCTACATATATATAGCTCTCCATTTTTTTCTTACAATTGCTTTTTACCTAATATTTGATATTTATATTAAGATTCAATGAAATAACCCTCCATCATACTTCCTTGAATACTTTATTTGTTTTAACTTTTACTCCCTTTGTCTTATTTTATGTGGCACTATTTCTATTTTGGCTCGCCCCAAAAAGAATGTCACCTTATCTTAATTGAAAATAATTTGGCTTAAAAATTCTCATTTTACCCGTAACGAAATGAACCTCAACCACACAAATTTTTCAAAATGATTTTAGATCATAAGTTTCAAAAGTCTTACTTTTCTTCTTAAAGCATCATAGCAAGTCAGAAAATGTCATATAAAATGAGACGGAGGGAGTAATTTATATGATGACAATAATTTCAAACATCACAATCTTTTACTTCTTTTACTTCATTATTTGTTTTTATTTAGCTATTCTATTTTTTTTTAGTTTATTTAAAAAACAAGAATTATTAAAAATATCTTTAAATTTGATGCAAATTATTAGTTTCATCTTTGAACTATTAATAGTCTTAAAAGATTTGTCAACTTGATTAACTGAATTTAATGCACTCGCAATCTTACAACATGAGTGAATACACTCCTAAATTCTCGTCAAATTTAGGAGTGTTTTTAACACTACTCTCGACTTTTTATTGAGATCCTCATACTCTTACAAGAGTCTGATACTACTTACTTATTGTGTCATGTGACAGATTATTGGTGTATTTAAGTTTAATTAGTCAAATAGAGGAATATACTTTTAAGACTGTCAATAGTTCAAATAATAGTTGAGCCAATATTTTTTTTTAAGGAATTTCAAAATTTTAAGATGCACACACACAAACTAACCATAAAAATTATTTTTTTCATATATAAATAAAATAATTTTTCATCGAAACCTTACCATATGCTGGCTCCATGACTGAGTTCGGGGACTAAGCTAACAAAGTTCTGTCAAGAGTATTTTCGATACTTATATCTAAAAACAATATATCTTTTTTATTTACTACTGAAGGGGTAAAGAATAATCATATCTAAGCAATGATTACAGAGATCTTGTCAGCAATATATATTTATTTACTTCAAATGTCAAAAACTTATCCTCAAATTTTCCTATTGGGTTGGGCAGCGCAGGTGTCCTTTTGCATGAAACTAGCACTCTATATATAGACTACCTGCACCACTTATTTTTTAGACAACTAGCCGTCACCCTGTCTTGTTATTACAGCAAAAAAAAAAAAATTAATATTTTCTTCGTGTTAATTTATGTGTTAGATTATATTGTATGAGGTTGAGTATTGATCGATTGAAAATTCTCATGTTCAAAAAATAATAAGTGACATAAATAAGGATGCCTGGAAGTTAGACAGTGTTGGCAGAAGGAACAAGATTAAGAACGAAGACATATGGGACAAAGTAAGAGTCGCCTCCATGGATACAAAAGCAAAATTGAGATGCTTCGGATATGTGAATTATAGGAGAACAGATGTCCTATGAGGAGGTGCAAGAGCCATGATATGTCCAAAGAGCTTAGAGATAGACCTAGAAAAAGTTGAAAAATGTACTTCCTCCGTCCCATTTTATGTGGCACCTTTTGATTTGTCATGGTGTTTAAGAAAAAGAGGAAAACTTTTGGTATAAAATCATTCTAAGATATTTGTGTGGTTAAAAATAATTTTATTAAGCTTAAAAAGAGAATTTTAAAGCAAATTGTTTCTAATTTGATATTTCCATCAATCTCGGATGGAGCCAAAGATTGACTATTTTTTGGCTTTGGAGTATGATGGAATAAAGCAAAATGGCTCTTCAAACTATCTGCGCTTCTTTCATTTGTGAAGTAGCAGTTAGTCAATGCAACTTTCGACGCTTCTCATGGGTCATCTGGAAACAGCCGCTTTATGTTTTTAAACATAGGGGTTAGGCTGCGTACATCCGACCCCCCCACCCCGCAATGAGCGGGAGCCTTTTGAGGCACTGGGGTATGTTGTTGTTGTTGTTTCTAATTTGAGCAAGATGACATTCTTTTTGGGACAGATCAAAAAGGAAAGGGTGTTATATAAAATGGGGCGGATGGAGTAATTAAACAGAACATGACACATCTTTCGCTTGTCAAGTACAAATAACTATAAGCAAAAGAGCATGGGATCGAACATTAAAAAAGACAACATAATAAATAATTGAGCGCTTTCAACCTCCCCAAACCCCAATAATAGAGTAGGGTTTTAGTCTGGAGTACCTTATTATTTTTGTTACATTATCCGTATATTTATTTTTATGCAAGCAATACCTTATTTTCTAGAGTGGGAGCCTTGGAGTAACTAGTATAAAATTGTTGTCATGTGACCAATAGGTCACGGGTTCAAGCCTTTAAAACAGTCTCTGACAGAAATGTCAGGTAAGGTTGTGTACAATAGACACTTGTAGTCGGGCTTTTCTCCGGACCCTGTGCATAGCGAGAGCTTTTAGTGCACCAAACTTGCCCTTTGATACCTTATTTTCTAGTTTCTTTTACTATTATTGTTCTTTCTCTACCTTAGCCTCACTATTTTACTTTCTTCATCTCTAATATTTCTTTCAAATTGCTACTATAAAAATGATTTTCTTGAATCGAGAATTTGTGGAAAAGGTGACAGTGAAAGATACCTTTAGTACAGTACTTGGTGGGAATCTAATTAGCATAACTAAAACTGAGAGTTGTATGGGTCTTATGTGCAGCTACTAATTGTACTAGTATTATATGATCACTACGTCACAATATCTTAATTATCATTGCTCTATTACTACTTTCATTAACCAAATATATACCTTTTCTAACTTTATTTTTTTATACAATTTTGTTTTCTAAGACCTTAATCACATCTATTGTTGGTTCAATTAGAGTCCCATCTAGGCTACTAGTATAAGCAATTTAGAAATTGAAGATTGTATTCTTCTGTGACATATTTTACTGGATGAAAATTAAAATTTAAGTGAGATAAAAATAAATAAATCATGTCAATAAAATTAAATTGAGAACTTTAAATTAAATTATTTTTAAATATTAAAAACTAAGGGTAGGGCTATGCTTATAGTTTCTTGTTCTACAATTTTATTGATATCTGTTGTTTCTTGTGGTTCAATAGTAATATTATTTATTGTTTTGCTACTATTTGTTTTGTTACTATCTATTGTCTTTTGTACTTCAATGATATCCTACTTTTAGTCTATTTTCTTGAATCGAGGGTCTATCAAAAACAATCTCTCTACCCCAACTCTGAAGTAGAAGTAAGGTCTGCGTACACTCTACCCTATCTGTAGCTCATTCTATGGGAATACACTAAGGAGGCGTTTGGTACGTTGTAGAAGAATAATGCTAAATGGAGAGTATTAAAATGCTTGCATTAGTTATGCTTCTATTAATTATACATAAAATAGTTTTATGCATTGTTTGGCTTGATACATTAAAAAATAACATGTATTGCATTAAAAATTCTATTGACAAAAATATCCTCCACATTTATGGTGGAAAATATGTAAAAAGGGTTCTGAGGGCTTTTAGATGTTTAACCATGTTAATGCGTGCATTAAATCCCCTTGCATTACTAATAACTAGAAATCAAAGTATTAGTAATACACAACTTAATACACAATAAAGTGTAAAAGTGCAACAAACATGATACTACTAATGCATGCATTATTTTTGCTAATACACTACCCAATGACCCCTGAGTATACTCTTCTTCTTCTTCTTGTTAGTGGTAAATCAAACTAAACACAAGACAAATTTAATCGAAATAATCCACCTAATCCCTTTAACCAAAGGCCCCAAGTATTTTCTTTGAGCAAAGTGAAATAAAATTGAAAGCATCAAATAATTACTGAGATGAGCTCATCTTTGTGTATTGCCTCAGCATGTAGGCTACTTCAGAACTGCACTGTCATATCATAAAAAGAGTGGCTGCATGGCTCATCATTTTCTTTTGTTCTATAAATTGGCTTTTACTAACTTCACTTCCTATGTACTCAATACCTTGATACATTTTGTTTCTAAAACTTGCCTTTTCAATTGCTTCTTGAAAAATGTCTTTGATCACTGAGAAGCATTTCACTCTCTTTTTATTGCTCTGCTTTTTAGTTATTCAAGAATCTCATGGTATGTATAATATACATAATTTTTGTGTGTATGTACAGAAATATGTTGTGCCTTGATCATTGTTATATTTTTGAATATTTATGTAGGATGCACTAGCAGCAGCTTAAAATGCATGTCACTAAAGGAAGTTGCTCCTGTGAGACTCCTAAACAGAAAGGTTTTCAACTTTTTCATGTTATTCTCATACTATATGTGTATATATATAGTTTACTTATAACAAGAAGTATTTTGAGCAAAGAAAATAAGGCAAGAGGCTACTTCACGAGCCTTCACTGCCCCGTTCTGTGATTTCCCTCGTTTTTTTGTCCGTTCACAAGGCTGTAACAAGAGAGAAAGGTGGTGGCCATCTAGGGGGAGTCATTTCGGTTTGTACACCGGACAAAGGGATCTCCTTGAGTTAGTATTAGTTCCCTTCTTTCGTATGTCAATGAGGCTATTAAGAGAGAGAAAGGGTGTGGCTATTTAGCAAGAGTCGTTTCGGTTGAATGGCAAAAGGACCCTATGGACAAGGGGATGAGTGAATCATCGCTTTGATTTCGATGACTAAGTACTAATTCTTTAATATGTGCATGCAGGTTTTAGGAAGCCAGTGGGTTGCATTTGGAAAGAGATACTACAATCATGCAGAGAAGATTAATGAGAAGTTTGCTGATTGGGAGCTAAGAGGAGTTCCAGCTGGTCCTGATCCATTGCATCACAATGGTGCTAGTCCTAAGAAACCTAAGACACCATGATCATGCAGTATTAATTTTGTTTTAGCTCTATGACTAAGTTTTTAGTAAAGGGTAGTATATGGTTTCATGTTTTGTTGTCTTTGGCCCAACAGAGAAAAAAACAAAAATGTAAGTATGGGCTTAGGCTAACCAAGTGGAATATTAGGATTTCATGTCTCCCTGACATGTATATAGTTTGATGCAAAGTTGACCTCTTTTTATCAGTACTAAGAATGAACATTAGTTTTTGTTTTTTGAAAAGATGATGAAAAAGAAAGACTCTACTCCATCTGAATTAGGCTTGGCGATCAGTAACGTTTCCAACAGGGAAATCCTTTAACGAGAAGCCAAACTCTGATGGTAAGTCTCTTGCAAACTAGCGATTTTCTGTTAGTGAGAAGAGACAACATTGGTCGAGCAACGACAGCAACAAATACTCAATGTAGTCCTACAAGTGGGGTCTAGGAAGGGTAGAGAGGCTGTTTCCGAATCAGCTGATGAAGAACAGATAGAAAATTCTAGCCCAAGTTACAAGTATAGGACCTATATCCTTTTTGGTTCACATAGAAGAGATTATATTTTTTAACCTCATGCTATTTCGAATGATTAAACACAAGCAAGTCCAAAGCAAGAACTTACTCTTCTTTATGATGATATGTTATATGTTGCACAGAAATGAAAGTAATCAACCACATTCATATAATTCACTAACATTATCTTCAACATATCCAGACACTTTTAACTCACCTGACAAATGCTCAAGCATTGCATAGACCTGTTCTGCATGAACATGTGATTTATCTCCAGCGACAAATTCATGAAGGACACCATCAACCTCAATGGAACTAATTCCCGGTCTCTTTTGAATCCCGCGTGCCTTCATTTTCTTCCTCACAGTACTAGCTCCCTGCCAACTTCCAACTGCAGCATATATATTAGAAAGCAGCACGTGATTTGAATCTCCATCCGGATCCAATTCGTAGATACAATGCATTAGCCTTTCAGCTAATCTTACATCACTAAGATTTCGACAAGCGGCTAATATAGACCCCAATATAACTTCATTTGGCTTCATGGGCATATTCTTAATAATGCCTAATGCATCTTCTATTCTTCCAGCACGGCTGTAAAGGTCGACTACACATCCATAGTGCTCAATCCTAGGAGTAATTCTATAAACTCCTTTCATTGCTTTGAAATACTTCAACCCTTTTTCGACTAAACCAGCATGGCTACATGCTGTAAGAACTCCTGTAAAGGTCACTGCATCCGGTTGAAAACCTTCAATTTGCATCAAATCAAAATATTGTAGAGCATCTACCGCGTGGCCATTGGCTGCTAAGCCAACAATGATGGAATTCCATGAAATCAAGCTTCTCTCGTTCATTCTATCAAACACCTGGCACGCCAATTCAACGCATCCACACCTACAGTACATGTCGATTAACGAGTTATTAACACGAACATTGTCCTTAAATTCACGTCGCAGGATAAGCCGGTGTAACCATAGGCTTATACCAAGAGTACCCAAATTAGCACAAGCCGAAAGCACGGAGATCATTGTTACATAATCAGGCTCCACACCAGATAACTGCATTTCTCGAAACCATTCTAAACTTTCTCCATAAAGACCATTCTTGACAAATCCACCAACCAAAGCCGTCCAGGAAATAACATCTCTCTCAGGAATTTCATCGAACACCTTAACCGCATTCTTGGAATCCCCATTTCTCATGTAACCATCAACCATGGTATTCCAAGTCACTTTATTCTTAACACCCATATGATCAAAACTCAATCTAGCAAGACCCACAAGTCCAAACTTCGAATACATATCGATAACAGCAGTACCCACTTTCACATTCCGGGTATCCAACCCGAGTTTTCGAACATACCCGTGAAGAGCAGAGCCAAGAGACAGAGCTTGATCAGGGAAATGGGCACAGCCGGAGAGAAGGGTAACGAAGGTGACGGCGTTGGGCTCAACGCCGGAAATTCTCATGCGAGTGAACTCGGAAACTGCCTCGACCAAACGGCCGTTTTTGCAGTGACTGGCAATCAACGCGGTCCATGAAGCTGTAGAGTCAAGATTATTGCTGCGGTAGGTGGCGGCGGAGGCGGCGTTTTTATAATGGAGCTGAGGGAGTAGCGGCGTCGACGGCGACGGCGACGGCGGGAGGTCGGCGGCAGTGACAGTAAAGGCGGGGAGGGACATTGCATATTTTCAAATTACAGTTGATGATGAAATATATATATATAGTTGTAATTTGCAAAAAATAACCACTCATTACAATGGTAGCCACTATGATAGAGTTTCAAATTGCACAAAGAAAAATTTAGAATATCATCATACGATTTTATTTGAAATTTATAATTCATGAAGAAATTATATAAAAATAATTAGTGAATGCTATTTTAGAATTTTCAAATAGAGAACAAAAATAGACACTCAAATTAAAAAGGTAACCATTATTGTAGAGTTTCAAATTATACGGCCAAAGTTTACTAGGATACCGTTATAAAATTTTATTCGTAAAATTATAACCTACAAAAAAATCACATAAAAATAATTAGTGAATACTTTTGAGAATTCACAAATAGAGAACCACAAATAATCATTCTTCAATTATTGTAATATAATTAAGAAATTAATCATTACAATTATGAAGTTTCGAATTGCACGAGTAAATTATGAAGTTTTGCAGATGAAATTAGAGATTATGAAAATAGTCTCAAATTAGTCAATGATATATTTTTATTCAAAAGTAGGGATTCCACAAATAGCCATTTTTCAATTCCTATAATTAAAAAATAGTCTATTCATCCACTTTTACTTATTCAATATTAATTTTTTCAATTTTACTATATTACCTTTTGAATACAATAACTTTAATATTTTGAAAAATAATTATACTTAATAATAAGGATAAATTAGGAACTAAATGTCAAATTATCTCTTAGTATTTCAGATGAACAAGTTAAAATGGACATGTAATTTTCATATAATAGGCAAATACAAATAAGTGAATAGGGTAATCGTAATAGTCGAATTTCAGATTTCACAAATAAAATACAAGGTGTTGGAGTCCATATCATTCATGGGATGAGATTTTAATCTCTTTATATGTCTTGTACAATCCTCCCCTCATTAGCTAACTTCGACATTGAATTACGCACAAGATTCATTTCTCTAACAAAAAACATTCAAAGTTTATTTTGATGGTACGTATACTTGTATTTGTTTATATAACTTAAATTTATGCACGTGGTAGTGTATTTACATATTGAAAGATTGATACTGATTTTTTTCAAATGAAACGTGTTAGAGTTGCGTGTAACACTAGTTATTGTTTACTATCTATCAGTTACTTATTTGTTGTCACAAATATTTTTTTATATTCTCTCAGAAAAAAGAGAGGAAGCACACACACAAAAAAAATCTTCATGATAAATTTCATTTTTTTCCTAAAGAGAAATTTATGTCAGTCATTTTGCAGCTAACTATCTTCGCATCGTCTCTTCCTTTTCTTCTTCTTTTGAATATTTTATCCACGATCAATGCACAAAGAGGATCGTCGATTGGTTGTGAAAAATACTTTTTTTTGTAAAAAGTTTTCCATGATGATACTTGCAAGTCGCAAAATGGAAAGCTGAGAGCTAATAAAAGGTAATTTTTTGAAAAAATTGAAATTCGCTCTTAAATTCTATTTCACCTGTTTTCTTTAATAAAAGAATTAAATCCTTCATTAGTTTGATCTTATATAGTTTCACAGAGTTATTTATAATATTGAAATTTCACCAATTGAATCAATTGATGTTTATTATAGATTTCACTTTTGACAAATCAAGTGTTTAACTTTACGTGGACTCAATAATCCAGTCAAGTTTAAGTTCTATTTGAGTTTTAACAAAAGAGAGTAGAATAATATTTTTGTTGTGGCTAATTTTGTAGTTTCCTTTATCTTAATTCATTATTTTTTAACGTTAAGTCTATGGTCTTATATTGTTCATTCTCTAGATGTCTAGTTCTGGCCGTGCAGGTAGGTAATGAGGGGTGTTGGAGTCCATAGTATTTATGGGTTGGAAATTTAATCTCCTTATGTGATCTTGAACAATCTTTACATGATCATAAACTAACTTTTGAACTTAAATTAAGTCCAAAATTCATTTCTCTAACAAAGAACATCGTAAACTTACTTTGACAATATGCATAACTTGTATTTGTTTGTATAATTCAAATTTCAATAAATTTATAAGCACATCAATTTATTTGTGTATTCAGAGATTGATACTAATTTTTTCAAATAGAATGTGTCAGAGGTAACACTAGTTTTTGTTTGCTATTTCTAGTTACTTATTTGCCATCGCGCATGTTTTTCTTTTTATATTCTTTCAGCAAGAAAATTGTTAAGTGGGTCCCTCCAAATAGAGGGCCCACATGTCAAAAATGGCTACCAATCTTGAAAAAAATTGGCAAAGCAACTTGTTATTTACACGGTTGATTAGCCAACTTACCAACCGTGTTTTCTTTCTTGAAATGTCAACAAAAGTAGGCAATGAATGCCTATAAAAGGGAGTAGAGAGCCGCAGAGAGAAAGAAATAAATACTGTTCTTCTGTGAGTTATACCATAGACTATAAAATAAAATAGTCTGTGAAGAAAAAATTAGAGTGTGTGCTTAGGAAATATTTTTTTCCTAAAAGAAATAGTGTGTCCACTATTTTTGATATTTTTCTCTGAGAACCTACTATTTGTAATAGTAGAGGAAAATGTACACTTATGCCTACTATTTGTAATAGTAGAAGAAAGTATTTTTCTCTGAGAACCTACTATTTATAATAGTAGAAGAAATTGTACATTTGTGCCTACTATTTGTAATAGTAGAAGAAATATAGAAGAAGTGTTGATTTGTGAAAGTAGCCCAAAAGTTTTGGGTGAACCATGTTAAATTTTCTAGTGCCTATTTTGTTTTATTTATTCCTACTAAATTTTATTACCCACTCTGTTGCGTGGGCCCCAACGAGCAAATGACCAATTTATAAGGTTGAACTCAATCCCATTAGTATGTGGCCTTTTAGGAGATGCCCAAAAATAAATCCATGAGAGTTTGGCCCAAAACGGACAATATCATACCAATATGAGGTTGGGGTGAAGGTGCGCGCGGTCCCCAACAAGTGGTATCAGAGCTTAGGTTTGAAGGACATAAGAGATAGACCGACGCGTGCGGAGTTCTCGTTGTGAAAACATGACCAAAGATCTGCAAGGGTGACTTGTATCGAAAGTCTTCCTGTCAAGTGATGGTAGAGGCGGCGTGTCCCGCTGAGTAATAACGGCGGTGCAAGATGAATTGGCGGATCAAATGGTGTAACCTAGCAGAGTGGAGGTCTGCGGTAATGCCTTGTGTCGAAAGTCTTCCCGATAGGATGGTCGGGCGGCGTGTCTCTCAGATTGTTGCGGCGGTACAAGATGGTGGCTGATCTGAAATAAAAATCGTTGGAGAGAGGTCGGCGGTAATGCCTTGTGTCGAAAATCTTCTTGACAAAGCGGTGGTCAAATGGCATGTCCCACTAGTTGATAGTGACGGTGCAAGATGAATAGCAGATTTAACTGGTGATATTGACTCTTGACTCGAGAGAGTCCACATCAGGTTACCTGATTACATTTGCAGGGGGAGCAGTGACATGACAGTCGAAATTGTAAAAGTGTGTATTCCTCCATTTGTCGGGAAGGAGAGATTGTTGAGTGGGTCCCCCAACTGGAGGGCTCACACGTTTTTGACTTGCAAATTGGCAACCAAATTGCAAATTGGCAATCAAAATACATGGTTGTTTTTTCTTCTTTTTCAACAAAGGCTGCAAATTACAGCAAGTTGTAAACCAACAATTATAGGCAAGAAATGCCTATAAAAGGAGTGTTTCAGCTCTTTCATTTAAAAATCAGAAAAAGAGAAAAATATGTAGAGAGTCACAGAGGAAGAGAAAAAAATATGGAGTATTTTTCTTCTGTGAGGTATACCATAGATTATAAAATAAAATAGTCTGTGAAGAAAAATTAGAGTGTGTGCTAAGGAAATATTTTTTCCTAAAAGAAATAGTGTGTCCAGTATTTTTGGTACTTTTCTCTGAGAGTCTACTATTTGTAATAGTAGAAGAAATTGTACACTTGTGCCTACTATTTATAATAGTAGAAGAAATATATTAGAAGTGTTGATTTGTGGACATAGCCCAAAAGTTTTGTGTGAACCACGTTAAATTTTCTGGTGTCCATTTTGCTTTATTTATTTATTCCTCATAAATTTTATTGCTTATTCCGCTGCGTGGGCCCGAACGAGCAAATGATCAACTTATAAGGTTGAACCCAATCCCATTAGTATGAGGCCTTTAGGGAGATGCCCAAAAACAAATCCGTGATGGATTGGCCCAAAGCGGACAATATCATACTAATGCAGGGTTGCGGTGTGGATGCGCGCGGTCCCCAACAAGTGGAATCAGAGCGAGGTTCGGAGGGCAGGAGTGATGGACCGACGTGTGAGAAGTCACCGATATGGCATTTGAGACCAAGTGTTCCGTTGGGCAATAACAACGGTGCAAGATGATTTGGCGGATCAGATAGTGTAACCTAGCGATGTGGAGGTCTGCGGTATTACCTTGTGTCAAAAGTCTTCTTGACAAAGTGGTAGTCAAGCGGCGTGTCCCGCAGGTTGTTGCGGCAGTACAAGATGATGACAGATCTGAAATGGTAATCACTGAAAAGGAGATCACGAGATTGTGTGGTCAGAGTTAGCTGGTGATGTTGACTCTTAACTCGAGACAGTGTACATCAGGTTACCTTATTACATTTGCAGCAGGAGCTGTGGCATGACAGTCAAAATTACAAAAGTGTATGGCCCTCCATTTGTTTGGGGGGGGGGGGAGATTGTTAAGTGGGTCCCTCCAAATAGAGGGCCCACATGTCAAAAATGGCTGCCAATCTTGAGAAAATTTGGCAAAGCAACTTGTTATTTACACGGTTGGTTGGCCAACTTACCAACCGTGTTTTCTTTCTTGAAATGTCAACAAAAGTAGGCAATGACTTCCTATAAAAGGGAGCATTCCCTTCTGTGTATTTATTTCTTCTGTGAGGTATATCATAGACTATAAAATAAAATAGTTTGTGAAGAAAAAATTAGAGTGTGTGCTTAGGAAATATTTTTTTCCTAAAAGAAATAGTGTGTCCACTATTTTTGGTATTTTTCTCTGAGAACCTACTATTTGTAATAGTAGAGGAAAATATTTTGTGCCTACTATTTGTAATAGTAGAAGAAAGTATTTTTCTCTGAGAACCTACTATTTGTAATAGTAGAGGAAATTGTACACTTGTGCCTACTATTTGTAATAGTAGAAGAAATATAGAAGAAGTGTTGATTTTGTGGAAGTAGCCCAAAAGTTTTGGGTGAACCACGTTAAATTTTCTAATGCCTATTTTGCTTTATTGCTCCTAAATTTTATTGTTCACTCCACTGTGTGGGCCCCAACGAGCAAATGACTAATTTATAAAACTGAACCCAATCCCATTAGTATGAGGCCTTTTGGGAGATGCCCAAAAACAAATCCGTGAGGGCTTGGCCCAAAACGGACAATATCATACTAATGCGAGGTTGGAGTGAGGGTACGCGCGGTCCCCAACAAAAATGAGAGGAGAGGAAACGCAAAAATTTCTTTTAAAATAATAAATTCTTCGTGATAGATTCCATTTTCACCTAAAAAGAAACTTATATCAATTATTTTGTAGCTAATTACTATCTTCATTATATCTCTTCCTTTTCTTCTTCTTCAGTGTTTTATCCATGATCAATGCACGAAAAGGATCGTTGGCCGATCGAGAAGGATATTTCTTTTGTATATATATTTTCACATGATGATACTTAGAAGTTGCAAGATGGAACATCGAGAGCTAGTAAAAGGTATTTTTGAAAAAATTGAAATCCTCTCTCAAATTCTATTTCACATGTTTTAATTTCTTTATCTTTTATAGTAGTATTAAATACTTCATTAGTTTGATCTTATATAGTCTCATAGAGTTGTTCATAACATCCAAACTTTCACTAATTTAATTAAACGATCTCTATCACAGTTTTCACTTTTGATAAATCAAGTGTTTAATTTTACGTGGACTCACTAATCCAATCACGTTTAAAATAAAAAAAATACTTCCTCCGTCCCATTTTAATTGAATTTGTGAGGCAATGCACACATATTAGAAAATATTTAAAGACAAAATTTAGACCATACTTTCCATTATTACCCTTTGTAAAGTCATAAATATATAATATAATTTATCTCCTAAAAAATATAAAACTTCAATAGGTGAAAGGGCAAAAATGAAACAAGTTTCAAACATTCATCTTGGACTTTGAACAATTAAACTATTTTGAACCTTGAAACAAAAATTCAATTAATTTAGGACAGAGAATAACTTTTAAGCTCTAGTTGAGTTTTAAAAAAATATAGGATAATTTTTTTGTAATGACTCATTTTGTAATTTTATTTTTGTTTGTTTAGATGTATTTTTACCTATGTTAGTTTGTGACGTGTAACATGTAAAAAATTATTTAATTACTTGCTATCAATTGAAATATATGTAGAATTTCTATTTTCCATTAGTTTATCTTTTTAAATTAGAAACAAGATAGCCCAAAATAGCCATTTATACAATTATGTATGTGTTTTATTTTACCGTGGTTTGGTTTGAGGATACTACTTAAAAAGAAACAACAAAAATCGACCTCCAAAAAAATCAAAACTATTTTAAAATTATTATCTGTGGAATAAGAAAAAAATTAATTCATGATAATTTGGTAGTGTATGGTAGTTTAACTATGTTAAAATTAAAAGTCAATATCTAATAACTCGTATAAGTTACGTAGGAACTTATATATTTTTTTCTAATGTTTTTTTATATCATAACTTATGTAGGGACAGGTGGATAATATTAGCCACGAAATTTGCCAAAACCAACATCACTATTAAATAATTATTATATTATTATTAAGTTATTTTTTCAGATATTTTGATTAAATCAATGAAAAAACAATAAAAGTATTTTCACACCAAAAGATTAAGAGGTTTTCTAGCTAGTATTTTAGTGAGAATCTATTTATCACTATGTATTTTTCGAATAAGCTAATAATACGATGGAAAATGGAAGGGGAAAAATCATATTATTTTATCACATAAACTTTCAATCAATTCATAGTAGGAAAACCCTTTTTTGAGGTAAATTATAGACTATATGTGTTAAAAATCTACAAATATATCTAAATATTAAATTTCAAACTCAGTGACTCAAATAATTAATAAATTCCACAAAATTCAATTTCTAAGGTCATAATTAAGATAAGTAATTGGTCATAAAAATAAATAAAAATTTAAGAGAAATTGCAACAAGTTTTATATAATGCATCACTCTACTTCCCAACCATGTTACTCATAATTAACAAACTAAAACATAGGAAAAAAAGACATAACTCTACTTTCCAACCAAGTTACTCATAATTAACAAACTAAAACATACGAAGAAAAGATATCCAAACAAACAACATTAAAGGAAAATATAGATGATCCAACATAATTTTACCCCTTAATTCAACTCATTGCTAATAATATCCCCTTCTCTTTTTGGTTCCAATCTCTCCATTGACCATCTCAAAGTCCTTTTTTATCTTTTCTTGAATCCTTTTTTTCTTCTCTCTTCGATTGATAGTCTCATCGCATATGACTTCATCCTCATGAACAGTGTCATCGTTTATATCATATTTCTCATGACACTTTATGTTACTTTTCACACCTATTAGCTTTAACACGAGACGTCCACCCTCTCGTGTGGCTTCAAGGTACTCATAATACTCCATGCATTTTTCTTTGAGGATTAAGCTTTCATCAACAACATGTCTAGATAGAGCCCATGGTACATCTCTAGGAAAGCTGCCTCTCCAAGAAGGAATTGGTGGAGGATATTCTTTTTTCGAATTCTTAGGTTGTTTTTCTTTTTTAACGATGTCATTTTTAGATTTTTTGTTGCGATATTGTAGTTCATAGTCTTCTAGGTCACTAGCTGAAGCCATGAAAACACCACTCTCTGAACCTATAAGATCACCACTTGTTGAATACATCCATCGAGAAGAATATGGTGTTGTATCAAATAAGGATGAAAATATGGATGGTGTTGTTGTCGTGGTCGGTGTTGTTGGTGGTGATGGTGATGGTAATGTTAGTGGTAGCGCTGATGTTGACTCGAAAATTGATGAAAATGTGGATGGTGTTTTGCTTGTTGTGTCTCTCTTTGTTGTTGTTGCTGATGGTGGTGCTGGTAATGGTGGTGCTGCTGATGATGTTGGCTCAAAAATTGAAGAAAATATGGATGGTGTTTTGATTGTTGTCCCTCTCTTTATTGTTGTTGTTGATGGTGGTGATGGTGTTGCTAATGTTAATGACTCGAATTTCGATGAAAATATGGATGGTATTTTTGTTGTTGGCCTCCTTGTTGTTGCTGATGGTAATGGTGATGGCAGTGGCGGCGGCAGCAGCAACGACAACGATGACAATGGTAGTGGTGATAGTGCTAATAATGTTGATGACTCGGATTTTATTTTGCTTTTCCTTTTCCTCCTCCTCTTCCTCTTCGTTGTTGCTGAAGGTGATGATGGTGTTGATGACTCGGATTCTGATAAAATTGTCCTTTCAAAATTATTTTGCACTACATTAGTAGCAACATTCGCATTAAAATATGGAACGATAAAGTAAGTGATGGCACTCAAAAATCCAAAAATTGTTGATAGGATGTATCTTCCATTGATGAGAATCTTTTTTGTGGTGAAATCCATGCTTCAAAAGCCACCAAATCTGTAAATTACAAAAAAAAAAAAAATGTTATCTAGCTGGCTTAGTTCATTCTATTTAGTTATCCACGTGGCAAAAAATCAAATATTATCCACGTGGCAAAAAATCAAATATTATCCACGTGGCAAAAAATCAAACAAAACAAAAATATTAGCTAGCTGGCTTAGTTCATTCTATTTAGTCTGATGAACTAGGTAAATCAACAAGTGAAATTGTTATTCAAAATTCATAAATTTAAACTTCTCAGTTTCAATCATCTTGTTTGTAATATTCATAATTCAAATTTAAACATATGCACAAAAAAAAAAAGAAAAGGTTAGCGTGTAAAGTTATTATCCTTTTGCTAGAAAGTTGTAAGATCCGAAAAACAACTTTTAGCTAGGTTAAATTTTTCTATTTATCAAAATTTTGATAGACAGATTACAATCAGATATTAAAAATTTGTGTGTAAATATTTTTTTCCTCCTCTCGATAGAAAATCGTAACATCTAAAATCATAAAAAGAAAATAATGTTAGTATAAGATGGATATCTAAACAAGTGTTAGCTAGGTAAATTTTTTCTATTTGTCTAAATTTTTAATTTTTTCTATCTGTCAAAATTTCAATAGACAAGTTATAATTGGATGCTGAAAATTAATGTGTAAATTTTTTTTCCTCCCTCTTGGTAGAAAATCGTAAGATCTAAACTCATAAAAAGAAAATAATGTTAATAAAATGAATATCTAAACAACTGTTAGCTAAGTAAATTTATCCTATTTGTCTACATTTAATTTTTTTCTATTTGTCGAAATTTTGATAGACAAATTATAATTAGATACTAAAAATTAATGTGTAAATTGGTTTCCTTCCTCTTGATTGAAAATCGTAAGATCTAAAATCATAAAAAGAAAACAATGTTAGTAAAATGAATATCTAAATTTTGATGAACAAAATGGAATAAATCAAGTGCACCAAATTAACATGCATAATATTGCTATTCATTTATTTTTTCAAAAAACAAGAACAAATCTAAAACTTAATAATCTCTGCCCAAAATAAAAAATTAAAAAATTTAGTTATTAAATTTTTTTCTCAAATGATTTGAGTCGATTATCTTTCTCGATTTTACTGAAAAAAAATATATATCGAATTTGTGCAGTAGATCGATACATTCGATGATAAAAACTCTAAAAAGAAAATAATCCAATTTTGCACATTGAAACAAATTATTCTTGACACCTATTAACAACAAGTTCTTCAATAAAAAAATAAAAATTAGAAGAAAAAAGAAGCAAAAAATGCAGCATTTCAGAACTAAAATAAATAAGCATGAGAATGAATTAAGAACAATACAAAATAAATAAACAAAATTGACAATAAAATAATTAGAGTTACCCTTTTCTAACACCAAGAATTGAAAGAGAATGCTCTTGAAAATTGAAATAATTTTATATATATTTATATATATATTTGATATGTGTGTGAATTTCTTCTTCAATAGGAAAAAAACTCACTTTTTTTTTCTATGATAAAAAAAAGTGTAAAAAAGGTCTTCTTAAATAGAGGGCTTCACTACTAAGGTGGGTAACTAAATTACAAAAGAAGGTGATATAAGAACAATTTAGCATATAAATGAGACTTATTAGGCTTTAAACACCTCATAAAATTGAAGTTTGGGTTTTGGTAGATAAAATAATTTTGAAATTTATTAATATTCATAAAAATACAAAATAAATTAATTTGTATTTTATTTTAAAATTATTATCCTTATCACATCAATCAAAATAATTCCTCAGTGTATTACAGTTGTATAAATAATATAGTATATAATAAGCGATTATATGCACGCTAATTACACGATGCCTATTTTGGCTATTTATTATGATTTTATTGAGTTTTCATGAAGCGTAACAAACACATTTTTAAGTACGAGTTTGATTAATTTTGTATTTTATCTTGAAATTATTGTCCTTATTTTATCGACCAAAACAATTCCGTAGTGTATTACAGGTGTATAATTAATATAATATATACTTAGCAATTATATGCACGCTAATTACACGATAATATGCATGCTAATGACACGATTCCTATTTTGGCTATTTATCATGAGTTTATTGAGTTGTCGTGAAGCGTAACAAATACATTTTTAAGTATGAGTTTAATTAGTTTTGCAATTTATTTGAAATTATTGTCCTTATTTCATCAATCAAAACAATTCCTTTGTGTATTGCAGCTGTATAATTAATATAATATATAATTAGCGATTATATGCATGCTAATTACATGATTCCTATTTTGGCTATTATTATGATTTTATTGAGTTGTTGTGAAGCATAACAAACTCATTTTTAAGTACGAGTTTAATTAATTTTATATTTTATTTTGAAAGTATTGTCCTTTTTAATTTGTTTTTATTTGGTATTAATTTTGCGTCCTGAGCAAGTTGAATTTCAAAGAAAAAGTGGGTGAAATAGTCATTTTTAACATCTGCTATCAAATATTATTCATCACTTTAAAAGTTATTAATATTTAACTATTGGATTTGTTGCACTCTATCCAAAATATTTTCAAAAATTATTACTGTATTTTCACGAGATAATGATACCATTGGATTTGTTACACTCTACTCTCCCCAAACTATCAAATATTTTAACTTTTAGGAAAAAATCTTTCAAGTTTCTAACCAATTTGAGATCTTAGCTAAAATTTAATATTTAGAGTATGACTAAGGGTTACAATTGGAATTAAAATATAACCTCTTCTTAAGTGTTAACTCTATTTTGACATTTTTACATGGCATTACAAAATGTTTAATCAAATGGATATGATTTTTAATTCTTAATCACAAATATCGAATTTCAAAGTATTTATCCTCTTAAAATGTCTTAAAAATAATATGAATTTAATTATTCTCGACCTCAAATTGAATATAGAGAATAGCCGAATGAAAAAGAAAGAAAGAAAGAATCTCAGAGCCAGTTGTTTCCAGCTTTCTTTTTTCCCAACAATATTCACCGATTTCATTAATTACAAGATTTATTTGTTTTTGTCTAAATTAGTTTTCATTTTTTGTCTACATATTGATTCAACAAAATTTGTTTCTCATTTTTTGTCTATATATTGGTTCACTAATAAATAAAAATTGAAAGAGTTTCTCATATATACACCACTTGGCATACTTTGTAGTTGTACCACATTAAGAGTTATACAAATACTTACAGTTGGTGAAGAGTTAAAATTGAATAACGTAGATCTAAAATTACATAAAAAAGAGTTTTTGCTTTAAAATTACGTGAAAAGAAGTTGTTTGAAAAAATGGTGACGAACATGAATAAGAGTCTTTTTTTTCTTTGTTTTCCATTTGCTATTGATTTTTGGTTTGATTAATTTAAATTTGTGTAGAAAAATAGGAAAAATTACTTATTTTAAGTAAATTTCATAAATGACATATATAAAGCTTACAATTCATAATTTTATATATAATGTTTGTATATTTCGTTATACAATTTATGCACAATATTTATATATTAGTTATATAACTCATAGTGTATTTCACTATACAATTTGATTCACGCACAACTTTGGTATAATCACGCACAACGTTTGTATAAATCACACTAATTATACAAAACTCAAACTATAATTGCAGTTAGATATTTGCCGTGTGCCGTAATTAATTCAAACTATACTGTATTAATTAATTAACTAAATATATGCTTATTTATTTGCATAATTTCTATTAAATACCTGCTATCAAATATTAATTACCACTATACTGTTTTAAAGTAATTAAAAAAAGGCCTGCTGTGAGCCTGGGACATTCTGACCCGGCCCAGTCCTAAAGGCCCAAAAGAGAAAAGGGCAAAGAAACAGAGTAAGAGAAAAAAACGAAATGGAAAGAAATATTGACCGAAAGCATATCAACAGAAAATTTATGGGCTAAAACACATGAAAAATAGAGAAAATTGTCTAATTCTTATTGAGTGACCCTAAATACTTAATAAAAAAATGGTGCCGATCAAGCAGGGACTATTGAAATTCTTTCCTAGGTCATCACATACAATTTTGTAAAAGTTTTATGAAAAAATTAACGAAAAGTCATACCACCAAGAACTTCATGAGCTAATAGATATGAAATGTCGCGTAGATCAGTCTGAAGTTGCTGAAATTCCTTCTCAAGTTATTATGAATAGTTCTTCAAAGTTTTTATGAAAATATTGATCGAAAGTTATGCATGCCACCAAAAAATTCAATGGACTAATACATAAAAAAAAAAATGGAGAAAATCTCCTAATTTCCATTGAGTGATCGCTAAATACTAAAAAACATGTCGCGAATCAGGCGGAGGCTATTGAAATTCTTTTCTAGGTCATCATTAATGATTCTGTAAAGGTTTCGAGAAAAAAATTGACCAAAAATCATACCATCAAACATATTCATGGGCAAAGACACACAAAAAATGAAGAAAATCATCATATTCTTGTTGAGTTGCTCCTAAATACTAAAACAACACAACACAATCTGGCCGCCGCTTTTCAAACTCTTCCCAAGTCATCTTGGACGATTCTATAAAGGTTTCACAAGAAAACTAATCACAATCGATACTATAAAAATTAATTCATGTGTTGCAGATCTCGCCAGTACTATTCAAATTCTTCCCCCGGTTCGTCGGACAGTTCTATAAATTAAAGATTTCTGGAAAAAATTAGTCAGAAATCATATCACCATAAGATTCATGGATTAACACATACAAAAGATGAAGAAAATCTCCTAATTCCTGTTGAATGACCTCTAAACGCTAAAAAAATGCACTGCAAACTATGTTGGAGTTATTAAAATTCTTTCCCAGATCATCACAGACAGTTTGACCAAAAACTATATCACCAAAAAAATTTTATAAATTCAAACACACTAAAAATGAAGAAAATCACCCAATCCAGGGATATATTGCTTTTCGTTTAATCATCAAATTTCCTTTTTAATTTAATTTCTTGTTACATTTATCATCAATGTCCTGAAACTAATTTTTTTTTAATGCAAAGAATAAATTAAAATTTGATCCTTAGAATTATTGAAACTATAAAAGAATCTTGAAATTTTGAGAATGACCATTTTTAATTAAAAACAAAAATAAGAATAAATTAATATGAGATAAGTCATCATGTTATAGTTCTATGAGGACAAAAAGAAGATGAGTGAGCTGCAATCACAGGTGCTGAATTTGCAGCATTAAAAGATTGGATCTGAAAGCAATTTAAATTTAAAAAAATGAAGAATTTTAAAATTTAGATTTAAAATATGACATAATAGTTTTGTGACTATAAATTATACATATAAAAACATGATATTCAGTAAGTGTTAAGAGCTAAAAAGAAAAGACCAATTATCTCTTCATTGAGCTTTGAACATGGATCAATGAATATCAAATTGTGTGTCACTCATACAAACTTTCTCAACAACAACAACATTACCTCATTAACTCAAAGGCTCTCGTCCATTGTCGGGTAAAAGGGGGTCGGATGTACGCAGCCTGACCCCTATGTTTAAAACATAGAGCAACTGTTTCCGAATGACCCATGATGAGCGTTGAAAGTTGCATTGACTAACTGCTACTTCACAATTGATCGAAGCGCAGACAGTATAAAGAGCCATTTTGCTTTATTCCATCATACCTCAAACTCAAAAAATAGTAAATTTTTGACTCCAGCCGTGGAAATTTGATACAAACTTTCTCATATAAACAAAAGTCTGATATAGTTAATGAGTACAAAATGGTATATGTATAAGGGACATACTCATTACGGATGACCCATGATGAGCGTCGAAAGTTGCACTGACTAACTGCTACTTCACAATTGATCGAAGCGCAGACAGTATAAAGAGCCATTTTGCTTTATTCCATCATACCTCAAACTCAAAAAATAGTAAATTTTTGACTCCAGCCGTGGAAATTTGATACAAACTTTCTCATATAAACAAAAGTCTGATATAGTTAATGAGTACAAAATGGTATATGTATAAGGGACATACTCATTATTATCCATCCATCAAACTTCAAACTGTGTGTCACCGATCTTCAAAGATTACAATGTTGACCTTCTTCACTCAACATTAACAACATGATGTGCTACACCAATATTGCCACTTGGGATTCTACTTTTGCTCCCCAATCTCTTTGGTTTTGATGACAAACTCTTGAATTTCATAAGTCTACCAAGTTGATTCACAGAGTCCACAATTTTCATTGAATTGGACACTAAATCTAGCATAAGTGAAGCAATTCTTGTTGATGGAAGTAACTTTTGCAACTCTTCTTCTTCAATTAAACCACCACTTCTAATTATGGATCTTAGTTTTTCAGATGATGCCTTTGCCTTTAGAATGTGTGAATCAGTTGTTGGATAAAGGGTCATTGTCTTCATTGACATTGCTATTTCCTTCAATGCACTGCCACACTCTAGGCATATCTTTGTGCATGGTTCTTGAATTCTTTTCCTTCCCTCGTGTCTGAAAAAATAAATTAAGCATAAATTAATCGACATTCGATTTAAGTTTTATACCTTGATAGTATATAAGCTAATGTACGAAAAATTCCATGTTCACCTATGGTTCAGAAAAAGGGCGCAATATGAAAGGATGTAACTTAGGCAATATACCTAACACAAGCATCAGTGGCTGATTCTAGCAGTTGAGCCAAAAATTCAAGGAGATTTGAGATTTTCTTAATATACCTGACACAAGCATCAGTGACTGATTCTGATGGTGGAGCCAAGAATTTAAGGGGATTTGAACTTTTTCTATCTACATAGTGTAATTTTTCAACAAAGAGGGTTCAACTAACCCTAAATTCAATGACTCGAATTATAAGTCATATTGAGAAAATTTTATTGTTATCCCAAGATTCTCTTTCGTATATACATAAATTAACTTATATTGATAGTATATATAAGAAGGGGAGCCTCGGATCAACAATTAAGTTGTCTTTATGTGACTTATAGGTAGCTATATCTCGTGCCATAAGAGTTCGAGTCATAGAATCAACGACTGATGCTTGTGTTATGATAGGGTGTCTCTACATCACTCCAACATGAAATATTTTGTGCATCAAACTGTTTTTCTTTTTCATGAATATATTTGTTTAATATAAAATATAAATTACCATATTGCCTGAGGTAAGATGTGAGTTTAGAGCATTGATATTAATAGCACATTCACGAACAAGATCTCCATTTTTCAAGTATTGTCCCCATGGATGTCTATATCTGAATTTGCCATGATGTGGCTCCCATTTTGCAAAATTGACCTATTGGGGATAAAATTAAAATGTTCATTAGTAAAATATTTTTTGAAGAACAAATAAATATTTTTTAACTTTTCGTAAACTTGATCAAACATAGTAATTAATTTAATTTGATTGAAACTAACCAGATTTTCTTCACTAGCTTTTGAGTTGATAACACATTTGTATTCTTCAAGAGATATTCTCTCTAGTTCTTCTTCAGACTTGACATCTAGTTTCTTGAAGTATTGATTTCCATATCCTACAAATTAAGGCAACTAAATTTTAAGAAATAAAATATTTAATATAATTTTATAAATGTAAAATCACATCATCATATAAAATCATATCATGTATACTCATGTTGTCCTATTTTATATGATACTGTTTGACTTGACACGGTATTTAAGCAAAAAAGGAATATTTTTAACACTTGTAATCTCACATCATTCACAGAGTGATTGAAAAACATTTCATTAAGAATGACAGGAATTAAATTAAATTAAATTATTTCTAACTTTAGTGAGATGGTAGTTTTTTTAGACAGACCAAAACAAAAAGTGTATTAGTTATGTTACATTGACTTATCCACTAACATTGATAGCTATTGGTACTAGGGGTGTACAAAAATCGAACCGATGGATAAATCGAATCGATAAAAACGTTATTGGTTTATTGTTATTGGGTTATTAGGTTGTCGGATTTTTAATGATTTTTGAAAAAAAAATTATTGGGTTATCGGATCGATATCTATTTTTACTATTGGGTTATTGGATAAATCGATAACCCAATAAGATTATATAAATTTACTATTTTACCCCTTTGTAAATATTAAATATTAATAATCTAATAGTATAAGACACATCAGCAGTACTTTACCTATTTTAATCTTTAAACTAGTTACTCACTTTAGTATTGTAGTTTGTAATTAACTAATTATGACTTTTGCAAGTTAGTAAATGTAGTCTTCATACTTCATTTGCTTTTATTAATGCAAATTCTCATGAAAATTCATTCTTATCAGGTTAACCACAAATCGAACCATTAAGGACTTAAAATCGATAAATTCAAAAATCGATAAAAATTATTTTATTGATTTGTTATTGATTTTGCATATTTAAAAATAAAAAATCGATAAATCAAACTGATAATAAGTAAAATCGAGCTGAACCGACCGATGCACACCCTAATTGTTACAAATAACTTGTTTTGTTCAACTTCTATCAAGTCTAAAAGGACACTCTAAATGATTATATATTAAATAAACTTTAGTGTATGTCATTTTGATAATTTTCACGATTTAACTTCAAAATCGAGTTAGATCTAAAATTCTATCCTTTACATACATATAATTATTGATTTACACTGAACCTGTTGTTATACTATATGCGCCCTTGGACGTTCAATTGTAAATGCGCAGAATGTTAAAATATACCATATTCGTTTAAGAAATAGACCATTGTTAAGACGAACTAAAAAGAAAAATGATGTACCTTCAAGAGAAATTCCAAGATCTTCAATATTTGCCGCAATCAAATTATGAAGATCTTCACCAGCCCACACAGGGCATATGACCACATTAAACAAGATCGCGGCTCCACCCCCTATGAGTATCGTTGTCACCCGGGTAATCGCCTTATCGAGCACCACGCGGTCTCGATAACCCGAGACGGAGATCATAGAGAATGTCAAAATAAAAATGAGAATGCCATAGTCATATCTCGCTTTCAGTTTCGGTATGAATCTCATGAATGTCGCTATTGCAGCTGTTTCAACCCCATCGCAAAATTAATATATAGAATTTATATAAGTTATATATATCGTCAATACTAAAATTTCGATTTAATTACCTATTGAAAAAACAGATAATCCAAGTATTATTGGTTGTAATTTGTTTGACCCTGTAAAGGTAGCAAGCCTATGAGCTGCAACACCTAATGAACTAGCTAAAAATGTTGCAAGTCCTCTATTAACTCCTTTCCCAAGTGTTGCTCCTACAAAACATAAAAATAAAAATAAAAATAATAAATTACTTTTTTTTTTAAAAAGACAAAATTGAGTAATTAATTCATAAACCAGATCTTAAAACCACAATGACAATAACATACAAAACCCTACTTAAAATTCCACAAGTAAAGTTTGAGAGAGTAAAACTGTACGTAAGCAAACTTATCACTTAGATAAGAGATATAGAAATTATTTGTAACCCTCGTCTAGAAAATATCAAAAGCAGAAGATATTCGATATGAAAAAAAATAACTAAAGTAAAAAATAAATCATAATATATAAATATAATAAAATTTGATCTAACAAAAGAAGATATTAATGATAACAATTTTTCCACAAAAAGTTAAAATTTCAATAGTAATTCTAACTCTTTAAGAACATAGAAATTAGCTACAGATAAATTCTATAGCTAAACAATAAATTTCTTATTAATCTTATTCGGGAAGCACTTAAAAATGGAATACAAAAAGTCATTATTAGCCATACGTGTAATTTAGCGATAAATTAACAACGAAATTCATTGCTAATTTCAGTCCTTTCATAGTTTATAAACCTATTAACACGAAAGAACACAACCCTTTAAATCATAATCCATTTATTTTATTACTATTAAAAGTTTATAAAAAAAAGTTTTATCAGCTACTAGCTATATAACAACGTGATTCAGCGATGGAGTTCATAACTAATAATTTCTTTTTTATAATGTATAACCTACTAACATGAAAGAAAGAACAAAACCTTTCACGTTATCTTTTATCATAATAACGATAACAACATATTCAGTAGAATCTCACAAGTAGAGTATGAACGCAGATTCTGCCACTAGAAAAAAAGACTATTTTCAGAAGACTTTCGTCTCAAAATGTCAAGCCCCAAAAAGCAGAAGATATATAAAAGGAACACTCTCGTCTCAAAATGTCAATTAACAAATATGAAAGAAAAATAACTAACGTAAAAAGCAAATGATCTTTTATACCATTACAACTATTAAACTATTCGATGATCGTATATGAAATTACGATTCAAAATCTTACCAACAGAAAACTCGAAGACAACAACGACAGTCAAAACAGCCCACATTGAAGAAACACCAAATCCTTCATAATCAAACAATGGTTCAAAATAATAAAACAATGAAACCAATGCAATTGCCAATCCAACTTTTATTGAATGAACTAATTTTCTTGGATCTTCTTTTGCTATTTCCTTCAATGAATACACTTTATTACAAGAAGCTTCTGGCAATTTCTTCAAAATCCCAACATTTTCTTTTTTTTTCACTGCCATTTCTTGATTGATTTTTTTTTGCTTTTCTAGTTGATTTTATTTTATATATAGAGGATAAAGAGGACAAAATTGGAATTTAATTTTTATTTAATCACTATCACTCAAGCTATTTATTAATGTGTACAACAAAGAAATCACCTGTACATAGATTGACACGTTTTCACATGAAACCGACTTAATAGGTGACAACTTTTAGTATACTTTTTAATTGTGTATGTATTAAATCATTGTTGTTATGACTATTGGTATTTATTATTGTTGTGATGACTAATCCGTGTAAAATTATGTTGGATCTTTCGTAGAATCTCATATTTTATTAAGGAAATTTTCATAAATAATTGGATTGAAACTGGTTAAATATCTATATTTTATATAATTATATGGTATAATCTCGATTATGTGACTTGAAAGGGAGGAAAGAGGGGAATGAGATCAAAAGAGGGAGGAGATAGACGAGCAAAATCGAGAGAGACGAATTGTAATGCGTATTTGTCAAATTATACGTATATATCTGTTAAATAATTGTACATATATAACTACTATATGTGTGTGTATATTTGTATATCTGACAAGCGAGATATGGAGAGGGAGAAGAGAGTGAGGAGAGAGGTGAATTGTATATGTATATATGTCAAATTGAATATGTATATCTGTCAAAATAATTATATATATGCAGCTGATATACATATGTGATTGTATATCTAACGCTAAATTGTAGGAGAGAGAAGAGATAGATGAGAAAAAAGAAGAGAGAGGAGAGAAAATAGCAATAAAGTTATAACTATAACTATGAATAATAATTTTTTTCAAATTATAATTATACAATGTAATACATATCATATATTTTTCTAATTATATTAATTTTCCTTAAAAAATTATTTGTGAGTAAGTCAAAAAAAAGTTAAGTTGAACTAGTTTACTTGGATTCTTTGGACAGTGTAAATCTGTATCTGAGTTGTTTGACTAAGAAGTTGCTTATTACTGCACGATTCTTTTAATTTTTTTTAAATATAAAAATATATACATTATAATAAAAGATACTTATTATTATAATAATAATTAAGAATCAAAAGAAGATTCCACTGGCAAAGTCTCTCTGTTTTATTTTTTTTTTTACTACTCAATAATGGTGCAAGTTAGATGGGGAAAAAATTATTTTTTTATATTTGGTGGCTGCAACTTGCAAGTGGGAAATAATTTATATTCACAAATAAAGTTTAAAGGTACTTTTTAGGTACCCTTGTCTTGTTGTCATAAAGGTAATCTCACCTATCCATTTACATGGATTTGAGAATCTAAGGTATATATATCACTAGAATTTACTAGGAATTATAATAAAAAAAAAAATCTCATTTACAACTTGAATAGAAGAATATTTTATTTCTTAAAAAAAATACATATATATTATTCACAAATTATATGCATTTGGATTTAGTGCTTTCTATTCATAGACGATACATAGATCATACATTATTATATACGATTATTTGTGTTACACATAAGTCATATATAAAATAAATTCACTAACTATTTTTAATTTAGTGAATTATATTTAGATTAATTTATTTTCTTTTTAGTCTAATAGGCTAGTAAGAGTAGGATGATGTCTTGTCTTGTGATATGGTAGGATTGTAGAACAGGTCATGTTATTATATATTGTGTTGCTATTGATCGTCATTATTTTGCTATTTGTCTTATATTTTGTATCTGGTATTTTCTACTTTTAGGGCTGATATATTTACATCGAGGATCTTTCAGAAACAATTTCTCCATCTCTATGAGGTAGTGATAAAATTAGTGTACATCTTGACCTCACTAAAGCCCACTTGTCGAATTTCACTAGGTAAGTTATTGCTGATGCATTAATATTTTCTTTTTAATAATGATTTAGTGTACTTGATTATGTCTCGGTGAACAAAATATATTATATTCCTCCATGATATTTAAAAAAACAAATTCTTAAATTTGAAACATAGACTTGCCTTTTCCATCAATCTTGGATGGAACCAAAGATTCACTATATTTTGGCTTTGGGGTATGATGGAATAAAGCAAAATAACTCTTTAAATTGTTTGCGCTTCTTTTAATTGTGAAGTAACAGTTAGTCAATGCAACTTTCGATGCTCATCATGGGTCATCTGGAAATAGTCGCGCTATGTTTCTAAACATAGAGGTTAGGCTGCGTACATCCAAAAACCCCCTTACCCTGCAATGGGCAGGAGCCTTTTAGGCATTGGGTAATGTTGTTGTTGTTGAAACATTCACTTGCCACATATTTTTTCAATCGAGTTTGTTGCACAAATATAATTTACTTTTTAACATTTTAATTTACGAACTATTATATTAAAGTGAGATTTAGGCAATGCATATTCCCCAATTTTCATTTTCAACCAAAAAAAAAAAAAGTGACACCAAAGCTCATTTTCACCAAATTTTGACATTAAGCAACTAAATGGTCCCAAATGTTTTTGTTGTTTTCTTGTTCAACTTATAGTGAAGAACAAATTGTTTTCTCCTTCTACTTGGGAAATAAATATCTAAAGATAAATAAATTCTAAATATTTTGTTTATATTATCATATCTTGATGATTATGTATAACTACATACTCATCATCATATAAATTGATTGATTGAGTAATTAAAAGCATAATAAGTAATATGATAAGGAGAGTTATAAAATATATAGCTTATATAAAGTGATGTCATTTCATAACATATATGAGTGAGGCAGCTCAACATTATGCAACAACAACAACAACATACCCAGTTGTATCCCACAAGTGGGGTCTGGGGAGGGATGATTGTACGCAGACCTTACCGCTACCTCAGCGAAGTAGAGAGGCTGTTTCCTAAAACCCTCAGCTCCAGCTCAACATTATGGTGTAACGAAAAATATTTTTTTAATATATATTAGTTTATATTTTAATTTTAAAATTAAAATTTTCTAATATACATATTATTTTAAATTCCAATTTTTAGCACATCTCCATATCTACTAACTATATTTGTCCTATTCTTTACACAATTTTATCACCACTTCTTTTAAGTTCGATTACGTGGCCATATTTATTGTTTTATCATAAGGATGGTGGTCCCGATAAATATAATTTTTCGTTAAAAATTTTAAATTTGGATTTGAATGTTTGAATATGGGAAAATAATTTTTTAGGGAGTGTTTTCACGTTAGATAGCTTTTATGCACCAGAATTTTAATTAATCGAGTTTTAATGTGAATAATGATTTTGATTTTGCTCATCACGACTTGCCTTGCATGTCACAATATGCTGATTTTGATTATTAAATTTTTCTATAAGAACATTTTCATTAAATTTTAGCCAATTTTGTACAAATATTTGCTTCATAGCTATAGTTTAAATAATTACATTTCATAAACATAGTTATAACAATGTTTGTATAAGCCGCACAATATTTGTATATATTTGTATAATTCGCTTTTATTATATAGAGTTTGTATATATTGATATACAATTTTCTATACAATTCGTAGCATTTGCATATTTCACTATACAATTTGATTCACGCATGACTTTTATATAATCTCACAAAATGTTTGTACAAATCGTGCAAATTATATAAAACTAAAATAATAATTACAATTAGATATTTATAATTAATTCAAACTATAACCATATTATTTAATTAACTAGCATATTTGCTTATCGACAATTTTTTCAGAAGCAGCAAAATTTGAATATAGGCCACAGCATTATGGACCCTTTATACAAGTAGGCCTCTCATCTATAATTGGGCTTTTCTGGCTACAAAGTCTAAGCCCATTAACCCATACCCGTTTTAACCGCCGCCGGTTGCTGCCATTACAAGCCACCTCTTTCCTTCTCACTACACCCATTCTGTAGAGCTTAAAAAAGTTGAATCTTGAAATGTCGGCAGCGACTATAAGGTATGTATTCTTTTGTATTTTATCGATGGGACCGAGAAAAGATTGGTTTTTTGTGTTTAATGTTTGAGCAATCATGATTTTTTTAATATTTTTTTGGGGAGGATGATGAATTTGGTGATATGAGAAATGGGATTCTGGTAAGTGTTTATTTGTTGCAAATTCAGGGTTTAGCTGATAGTTAGAGAGAACGGAGTGGGTAGTTGGAGTCTTTACTTTAGAAATGCACTCTAGGTGTTTGATGAAATGTTGAAGTTGTGTTGAAGTCGTTTTTCCTTTCAAGAATACGTTACATACCTTCTATTCTAAGAATCCATTAGCATTTGAGCTTTGATTTTGGGGTTAAGTTAGACCCCAATTGTCATTAGAGCCATGTGTCCGAGCTCGTGTCCAGTTCCAGTTGGTTCTGAGCGTGAAAGGGGTGTTAGAGTGGGTTACAATGTCACATTGGTTGGGGAATGGGCTGACGGTCTACTTATATGGACTTGGACAATTCTCCTCTCGTGAGCTATATTTTGGGGTTGAGTTAGGCCGAGATGCTACATCTTTACAGTCAAAAGCAAATAAGGTAGTGACAAATAGAATTATTTTAAAAAGGTAATCGTAGTTCTTTTGAAGATATTAGTTAATGATAAGTTGTAAGATATTTTTTCCAAAGTAGGACAATAAGCAATATATGATTTTTTTAATTTCTTTAGCTGCTTCACCATGAAGGAGGGCTATGCCTTATTTCTTGTTTTGGCTGATAAATATTATTTCTCCTAAGATCATTTCTATCTAATAAATGCAAAACATTGTTTTAGGTGTAACCCACTTTCAATATTTTTTTTGTTTCGTCTTGTTGTTATGTCTCCATTGAGACATTTCCACCATTTTTGTATTGTTTATTCTCCTTGTTAGTTGCACCTCAGCTTTTCAATATGTTTGTAGTTTGAACAATTTTAACCTGGAACTTTTACCTATATTGTAAGAGTGAAAGATTCATAACTTTCTCTTTGTCTCTTTCTGCCGATATTTATCTAGCAGCTAAAAAATTTCAACTTTAGGAGTTTAATTCCCAGTTCCTGGGAGAAGAAATTCTGAATGAGGGCCTCAATCTATTTGTCTTGAACTAATTACAGATCTATTTATCAAAACTGATATGACTGATCCGGCAACCGAATCAAATGATGGGCATTCAAGCTCCCAAGAAGCTAAAAAGCCCCAGATTGAGCCTATCCGAATGCCTACTGTGGAGGAAATAAGGGGCCAAGACATTTGGAACAACTGTGCAGTTCGTAGTGTTGTTAGCGGAGTCATGGGTATGCTTTGATCACAAGGCATGGTGGATCTATCTCCTAATTGATTAACCTTTTATGTCGAATTGTTTGGTATTTATTTAATGGATAGAATGTCCAAAATGTGATTCTTACATGCCTTAATATAATGAATCATAATACTTTTCTTTATTGAAAAAGATGACAATTGTTCTAAGTTTGAAGTCATAACAATGTTACAAGTGACAAGAGGTAATCAAGAGACTTTTTAGACTTAATTCCATTGCTATGGCTATTATTCTCTTGTACTCCTGTAGTTGGAGTTGAGAATGTGAGAGCTTGTTTAATGTTTGCTTACAAACTCTATCAACTTTCATTGTTTGTGAAGAGTCTGGTTTCATATCCTCTCTTTGTATCTAATTGGATAGTTTTTCGTGGTAAGTAGAAACCTGCTTAAAGTTGATATATTTGTCAATGTTTATGGACTTCGTTGTGAGGTTACTTTTGGATTCGTCTAGTCATTCATTGTTTAATTTTGTAGGAGGGGGACTTGGGTTGTTCATGGGTATGTTTCTTGGGGCACTGGATAACCCAATAATGCAAGAGGAAATGACTACAAGACAATAAATTGTATACCAAGCAAAGCAGATGGGTAGAAGGAGTTGGAGTTCATGCAAAACTTTTGCTGTTATGGGCTTGGTTTTCTCTGCTGCTGAGAGTACTGTTGAGAATGTACTTTCGATCCTCAGAGTTGATAACCATGTGGGATTCTTCAGTTAGCGTTTTATGATCTTCTTGTTTTTTGGAACCAAGGAAGTGAGGCTGGAAATCATACTCACAATTAGAATTGGATGCTTCTCAAATATTTTACAACTCAAAATGTCTTTAGTAACTGTTTTCTTGTCTTATGTTCAAAGGTACGGGCAAAGCATGACATGACAAATACAGCAGTTGCAGGGTGCGTTACAGGAGGCGCATTATCAGCTAGAGGTAACATTTGTTATCTTGATCATGCAAAAACATGTACAAAGGGATCTTCAGTAGATTTGCTTTCATATCTTACATGATTGATATATGTTTGGCCTCGATAGAGATATTCATTATGAGATTCATTTAGAGACGAGCAGGGAAGTAGTTTCACATTGAGAAGAAAACAAAGAAGGAAATTTTGGGTGACTTCTTGTCATCAAAATGTAATTCATGTCATACAAAGAAGAATGAAAAATCAAATGTTAAGGAGTGTGCATCCAACAATTTGAGACAATCATAGTGAATCACAACTAGTTTGGTATCAAGGTGTTGATGTTGATGTAATTGTATCTGTGACACGATTTTGTCATATATGCTTGTATTGCTCATTTCTTCTTACTTGAATGGAACATTAACCTGCCTCAATAGAATGTTTTCGAGACCTACATGAATATTATGTTGTAACATTAGGATTTGGGGAAGTCAGGTTCCGGTAGAATTTCTTTTTGGTCGGTGTGGAATGTGATACCTCCCTCCGTCCCAATTTTAGGGATTTCTTTGACTGGGCATGAAGCTTAAGAATGAAAAATGGACTTTAGAAACTTCTTGTCTAAAACAAGCTATAAATATTTGTGGGACTGTAAATCATTTTAGTAGGATAAAATTTGAATTGTCTCCCTTCCTCTTTCATTCGAAACACTCAATGCAGATAGCTTCGGTGGCCCCTGCTTCTACGATGAGAAGTTCAAAGTTAAGTTGTTACTAAATACTAAAATGTGGTGTTCTTTTTGGGATTGACTAAAAATAAAAGAGTATCATGTAAATTGAGATTGTGTGAGTAGTGGTTCAAGTGGGAGACATATTTTTTAACTTTTAATTCAGATGGAGTGACACATCCTTATAGTAGTCATTTTAATTGATGTGTGTACTAGTATTAGATCCAAAAAAATTCTTTGGGGGCTTTCCCTGAGTCCAATATATCTGATGCCGCTATATAATATTGCAAAGACCCAATTGTTGTTCTTGGCTAAATTAATATTTACGACAGTTGTGGATTGGCAAGATGAGTTGATTGGTTGAGAAAATGCCACGTGTCTCCTCTTTCAGATTTCTAACTGTGGAACTGAGCTTGAAGTCAGGGTGTAAACTCATCGTGTAGAATTCACCTATTCTTTTTCTCAGTAGTTTTTATATTGTCCAGTGTTACTCGAAATATTAAAAGGCGAACATGCAGGGTGGGGATGTGGGCTGCTTTACGGATATTGAAGTGGGCATAAGTTCCACTAAACTTTGACGACAATAACTACATACCCAATGTAATTCAACAACTGAGATTTGAGGAGATTATGATGTACACAACCTTACCCTTATATTTGTAGGAATAGGGAGGTTGTTTCCGATTAACCCTCCCCTATACTCGGCTTTCATCTGGCTTAACCTGAAACCTCTATATTCTAATATCTGTCTCCAAACTTTCGGCGTAACGGTGACTCCAGTGAACATCTCTCAAGCAATACTATGTCATCTGTGAATGACGTATACCAATGCATATCCCCTTGAATATGCCACATCAATTTGTCCATCACTTAGACAAATAGAAATGGGTTAAGGGTTGATCCCTGGAGCAACATTTTAGGAAGTATACTAAACATTGTATAAAATCCAAAAGCAAAGTACAAAAATTGGTTTAGCTAATTGGCATAATATAAATGTACACCAGTCACAGGACTGTTCTAAACTCCCCAAATTCTTAGCTATAGAACAACATGTATATACAGTGTAGTCAAATACTTGTAATAAAATTTAGAAATAAAATATTTTTGAGAGTACACGAAGGACAATCTGAGGCATAAAGTCCGCACAAGACATTCATGTAGCTTTGGGTAGCATAGTTCATAACGTAAAGCATGCATTGATGACACCACACCTATTGAGGTATTCCTTGCTGGAGGGGAATGCTGAACGAGTCCCAATTGTACTTTTTAAAAGATTGATCATGAGGCAAGGTATTATTATACAGAAGTGTGAGTCTGCTACTTTTGTCATCTTAAAAGAGCATAACAAAATGCCATGCGTCTAGCTGTTTTGTTGGTGAAGTAAACAATTTTTTCAAAAATAAATAAAAAATAAATAAGAAAAAGTTAAACAAGCAATCTTCTGACTTTGTGTGAGGATTTCAGGTTTGTGACTATCTGATACGTTGTGAGGCTCTAGTAAAAAATCTTGGACCCTGAAAATGGATCCTCTTTTTTCTCTTGAAGTTTTCAGTGTTTGGTCCAATTTTACCCCTTTGATCTGATTTCTAGTCTGCTTTTTATATGGGGGAGAGTGTTTTCTGTGGAAATTCTTGGAGCATCATTGTTTGATCGTTTTCTGGAGTCTTGATTTGGTATAAGGTGAGCAACATATGCTATCTATGTTCATATGTTTTAAACTTCTAACAGTATAATTTGAACAATAACTAATTGTTAGTTGAAGCAAGTGATATAGTTTCCACCTAGAAGTGAAGGTATTTTCCCTCTTTTCCATGAAAAAAATATTCACCAACCAAACATTGGAAAGTGAATGCATGGTAAAATATCTTCTTTCATGCCAAACACAAAGAAATTGGAATTGTGGTCACTCCTTCATATTAGATGTTTTGATTTTAACATTAATTCTAGACGACTATGAATTGCAAAAAGTATTTCTAAGACAACTAGCTTCCAGTTCACTTTATGTGTTATTCACTCGGCCATAACTATTTCCTGCTGCCAACTGGGTCGTCTTCTTGTATTTTAATTATCATATAATGTCTTATTGGAGTTTATTGCAGCCTCTCTACCTCTATGAAGTAGTGGTAAGTTTTGCCTACATTCTACCTTCCCCAGCCCCCACTTGTGGGATTCCCACTCCCCTTTCATCGAGTGCCTGGCCTGGTTCACTGGGCTGTTGGCTTACCAAGCACTTGCCCGCTGCTCCTGCTGCCGGCTGGGTATGTTGTCGTTAGTTTATTGTAGGTCATTGGATTCTCCAAATTTGGTGTGGCGTAATAGACTGCATTATCACAAACCACATCTTAATTGGAACCATAATTTTATCCTCTTTTATTCTCCCTCAAGTAATGGCTTTTGACTTTTGGATACTAAATTTGCTTGTATTATTGAACCTGTCTCGTGATTG
>JAPFFP010000009.1:5922428-5947249 GCA_026153255.1 Solanum medicagineum | reverse complement strand
TGGATGAGAGAATGCTTGATGCTATATGTGAGCGATTAAAACCAAGCTTATGCACAGAAAGTACGTATATAGTTAGAGAAGGAGATCCAGTTGGTGAAATGATGTTTATAATCCGTGGTCGCCTAGAAAGTGTAACAACTGATGGTGGGAGAAGTGGATTCTTCAACAGAGGTATCCTGAAAGAAAATGACTTCTGTGGTGAGGAGCTATTAACATGGGCATTGGATCCAAAATCCGGTCCAAACTTGCCACCATCCACTAGGACTGTCAAGGCTTTGACAGAAGTAGAGGCATTTGCCTTGGAGGCAGAAGAAGTGAAGTACATTGCATCACAGTTCAGGCGGTTGCAGAGTCGACAGGTACAACACACTTTTAGGTTTTACTCGCAGCAATGGAGAACCTGGGCTGCCAGCTTCATACAAGCTGCATGGCGCCGCCATATGAGGAGGAAAAATGCAGAACTTCGTCACAATGAAGAAATGGAAGAGGATGATGATGGAGTAACTGAGTTCACTCCAATGTTGTACAAAGCTCCGGATCGACCACATTAGTCTCTAGACATTTTTGCTGCTAATCCTATTTATAGAGTTCACAGACTTTGGAACTCAAGTACTAGTGGCTTTGAGCCTGGATTTAGTGTCCATAAGCAGACCAAGTCAAGAAAACGTTTACTCTGTTTGAATTTTGAATATAAGGGAGTCATTTTGGGATTGCTGTAAGGAATTTAGTTTTGTGTATTCAAAGTGTCTAAATTTGTAAAACAACAGTTAATACAACTTAAGTATATTATTTTCTTGTCCAAATGGAAATGTATATTACCTATGGAAAAGACAATTGCTATGTCTTCTTTTCTTTTGTATTTTCTTTTTTCAACTGTTTTGATCTGTGTTATTCAAGCCTCGGGTCTTTTGGAAACAATATTTCTACCTTATGATGTAGGGTAAGGTCTATGTTATCAGCCCTATGAAAATGACAAACTTGAAAGTCAAGTCTACCATTCAATTTTCATCATTTTGGATTACAGGAGAACATCAGAGCTTATACAGAATGGCTCCAAACTAAGAGCCTTAAGTAACTTCTCGACACAACTTTCATTTTAGCCGGTATCACAAAATTATACATAATGAAAATGGAAAAAACATGATGATAGGAACTTAGAATCAGAATGAGTGGAACTTTTTCTCTTTACAGGCTGGGGATGCATTACATTGAAGAACCTGTTGAATCAATGAGTTGGGTAGTTCAGTACCTAATTTCTCTACCATGGAGGTATTGATCTGTAAGCTTCCATCGCAATCCTCTTCTTTCATAACCAACATTTTTTCGTAACTCAGTTCTGCTGTTCAGCTAGCCATGCAGAAGATGCTTTTAAATCAACAGCTTCTGCGAACCAAGTTGCAGTCTGCAGTAAGGGAACGAGGTGATAGTCTAATGAGAAATGATTCAATAAGAGAGGTTGACTGACCTATTTCGTATGTCTTCAAATAATATGTCATTTGAATAATGGGGCTAATCACAGATATAAAACAGACCATGTAGCTTCTTCTGAGAATATGTCATCGTAGTAAACTAAGGAACTGACCCTGTAGCTTCTTCTGAGAAATTCAAGTGAACTTCCATTCTCCTCCTGAAGTCCTAGTACTCTCAATAGTTCTTCCTTAGTCTGATATAAGGAATAATAGCGCTTCTTAGCAACCATGAAAATTATAAGAAACTTGAAAGCCCAAAGAGCATATGACAGATGCATATATACCTCTCCCAGAGGACTTTCATCCTCAAAATCAAAGTCCAATGTATTCCTTGTAAATCTGAAGAATTTGGTAATGGGACCGCCAGGAACATCATGTTAGGTTGTGGAGCCTGATATTATATTTAGGTACTGTCGTGGTTCAACCATGTATATTCTCCGTGTATACATATATTCTCTGTAATTGTAAATATCCGGATATCATTAATATATATAACTCTATCGCCATGGAGTTTACCCATTGGACGTTACCACGAAAATATTTCTCTCTCTAAGAACTTATTTTTCTCTGCCTTCTCTCTAGGAAGAACTTCTTCCTCAATCCTCCTCCTTCTTAGATCTCTAGCTAGATCGTATTTCCTAACAATTGGCGACCACCGCGGGGCAGGAATCACTACGGTCTGTGCAGATGGAGAGTTCGAAGATCGAAATCGAGAAGTTTGATGGATCCCATTTTGGTTTCTGGAAGATGCAGATCGAAGATTATCTGTATCAAAAGGATCTTCACGAACCCTTGTCTGGGGTGAAGCTGGAATCCATGAAAGAATAAGATTGGAAGCTCAAGGATCGTCAGGCGCTGGGTTTGATTCGGTTGCCTTTGTCCAGAACGTGGCTTTCAACATCGTCAAGGAAAAGACAATGGCGGATCAGTTGAAGGCGCTGGCGAATATGTACGAGAAACCCTCTGCGATGAACAAGGTATACTTGATGCGTAGATTGTTTAATTTACAGACGTCGGAGGGTGGACCTGTTGCAGATCATATAAATGATTTTAATATGATTGTTAGTCAACTGAGTTCTGTGGAGATTAATTTCGATGATGAAGTTAAAGTTGATTTTGATGTCATCTTTACCCGAATCTTGGGATAGTGTTGTTATTGCGATTAGTAGTTCTCGTGGATCTGAGAAACTTAAATTTGATGAAATCCGCGATGTAATTCTCAGCGAAAGTATTCCTAAGAGAGAAATTGGGGATTCATCGGGTAGTGCTCTCAGTGTTGATCAAAGGGGGAGAAGCAAATCGAGGGGACAAAACACACATGGCAGATCAAAATCGAAGGCACGTGGAAAATCTCCACATAAATCAAATGTGAAGTGTTAGAATTGTGGAGAGAAGGGTCACTTCAAAAATGAATGCAAGAAACACAAGAAAAAGCAGAATCATAAATCTAGAGATGATAATGATTCTGTAAATTCAACAGAAGACATTGGGGATGCTTTAATCCTTAGTGTGGACAGTACACTCGAGTCCTGGATCTTGGATCGAGTGCATCCTTTCTTTCGTCTCCAAGCAAGGAATTGTTTAGAAATTTCAAGTTTGGAAATTTCGGGAAAGTGTATCTTGCGGACAATAAGCCTATGGAGGTTGAAGGAAGAGGGGATGTTTGTATATATACTCTAGCCAGTAATCAGTGGACGTTGAAGGATGTCAGATATGTTCCTGGACTAAAGAAAAATTTGATCTCTGTTGGTCAGTTGGATGGTACAGGTTATGAAATGTATCTTGGAAAGGGCTCATGGAAGATTGTAAAAGGTGCTATGGTTGTAGCACGTGGCATAAAATCTGGAACTTTATACACTACTGCAGGGTGTATAAATGCAGTTGCTATTGCTGAGGGTACTTTCGGTTCAAGTCTGTGGCATAATAGACCTGGACACATGAGCACCAAAGGAATGAAGATGCTGGTTGCAAAGGGAGTTTTGGATGGTCTGAAAGCTGTTGATATGGGACTTTGTGATAGTTGTGTTATGGGTAAACAGAAACGAGTTAGCTCACAAAGGTTGCGAGAGAACTGAGGAAAGCGCCATTGGAAATGGTCCATAGAGATGTTTGGGGACCATCTCCAGTCTCGTCACTTGGTGGATCCAGATTTTATGTTACCTTCATTGATAATTCAGCAGGAAGGTATGGGTTTACTTTCTCAAGCACAAATCAGATGTGTTTGCCACCTTCAAGAGGTGGAAAGCTGAAGTTGAAAATCAAACAGGGTTGAAAATCAAATGTCTGAGATCTAATAATGGTGGCGAGTATGACAAGTCAGAATTTAAGGCACTCTGTGCAGTTGAGGGAATTAGAATGTTGAGAACAGTTCCCAGGAAGGCGAGGCAGAATGGAGTTGCTGAGAGGATGAATAAAACATTGAATGAGCATGCACGGAGCATGAGGATACATTCTGGATTGCCAAAGAGGTTTTGGGCAGATGCTGCGAACACAGCTGCATATTTGATTAACAGAGGACCTTCTGTTCCACTGGCGTTCAACATTCCAGAAAAAGTATGGACTGGAAAAGAACTCAAGTATTCTCACTTGAGGACTTTTGGTTGCACGACTTATGTTTGTGTTGATCCGAAGAAGAGAGACAAGCTTGATGCTAAGCCTGTGAAGTGCTACTTCATAGGCTACGGTTCTGGTATGTTTGGTTATAGGTTTTGGGATGATAAAAACAGAAAAATCCTAAGGCATTGTGACGTCACATTTGATGAGAACGTCTTGTACAAGGATAAGGTTATGTCGAGTTCAGAGAATGCAAAGCAAGTGGGAGTTGAAGTTGAGTTGCAGAGGAGTTCGCCTAGCAATGCTGCCACTGAAACTCAAGAAACTCTAGAGACGATTGTTGAAGAACCTGAGGTGGAACAAGTAACACCAGAGCAGACGTTGAGGAGATCATCCAGAACCATCAAGGCACCAGATAGGTATTCACCTTCATTACATTATCTATTGCTGACTGATGAAGGAGAACCAGAATCTTTTAATGAGGCCCTACAGGTGGAGAATTCGATCAAGTGGGAGCAAGCCATGGATGATGAAATGACTTCACTTGAGAAGAACAACACCTGGGTGTTGACTGATTTGCCTGCAGGGAAGAGAGCTTTGTTGAACAAATGGGTGTTTAGAATCAAAGCTGACTCAGATGGAAAGAGGAGGTTCAAGGCCCGATTGGTGGTTAAGGGATATTCACAACGAAAAGGTATCGATTATGCTGAAATATTTTCTCCTGTTGTGAAATTAACTACCATCAGAATTCTTTTGAGCATTGTTGCATCGGAGAATTTACACCTTGAACAAATGGATGTAAAAATGGTGTTCTTACATTGAGATTTGGATAAGGAAATCTATATGCAACAACCTGAAGGATTTGCAGTTCCAGGCAAGGAACACATGGTGTGCAAGCTCACCAGGAGCTTGTACGGGCTGAAGCAAGCACCTCGACAGTGGTATATGAAGTTTCACTCCTTCATGAGCAAGAATGGTTTTTACAGGACTGAAAAGGATCAGGGTTGTTACTTCAAGAAATATACTGATTCTTATGTATTTCGACTGTTGTATGTGGATGACATGCTGATTGCAGGACCGAATATGAAGGAGACAAACTCTCTGAAGGCAACCTCATTATCAGAGTTTGAGATGAAAGACTTAGGTGCAGGGAAGCAGATTCTTGGGATGAGAATTTCTCGAGATAGATCAGCCGGCACCTTAAATCTGTCCCAAGAGTAGTACATTGAGAAGGTGTTGTCCATATTCCGGATGAATGATGCTAAACCCAAGACTACTCCTTTGGCAAACCATTTAAAATTCTCAAAGGAGCAGTCACCAAGACAACTGAGGAGCATGAGCACATGACACAAGTTCCATATGCTTCTGCAGTTGGGAGCTTGATGTATGCTATGGTCTGCACTAGACCTGATCTAGCACATGCAGTGGGAGTTGTTAGCAGGTTCATGGCAAATCCGGGGGAAGAGCATTGGAAAGTTGTCAAGTGGCTTCTGAGATACTTGAAAGGTACATCCAGTACTTCACTTTGTTATGGTAATGGCAAGGTAATCCTACAGGGTTTTGTGGATGCTGATCTGAGACGAGTGAAGACGAGCAACCTGGAAAACTTGGTTTGGACATAGCGAAGTGATTAAGACACCTTTTCCATGGAAAGCCAAATTGAAAGTATATGTCAAGTTGGAGAATCTCCTGAGAGAGCTTAAGATTACCATGTGATGATAATCTAATGATTCATCGAAAGAACATTTTCTTCAATTTCAGTTTGTGTAATCACTTAATGCATCCAATCCCAATTTAGAATTAAAGAAATTGCTTGGATGATAAGTATCACCTCGCCTCCTCCTCAAACTCTAAGGTTATAAATTCGAGTCACTCATCCTAAAATCTATCATGCAACCAAAGATAATCACTAACACAGCCAATATTACCAGAATATTAGTCAGAATCACCAAATAACATCCTTTATTGAGTTTATCAGATGACATCTCATGGTATAGATGGTAGCCTCAAAGAGGCTTAAATCTTCTGAAAAATCAACACAGATTTTTTGTTGTTTAATCACTAGCTTTTATGTATTTCCAACATTTTTCGAAAAGCAACACAGTTGGTGAAAAAAGAGAGAATTTTCCTCCTCATAAAGTTGGTGAAAGAATATGAATTTCATTGACCTATATGCCTTTGTGTGCACAAAACTGTTGCTATAAAGGGGATGAAAAGAAAATAAAGAAGCAACTACACCAAAAAATCTTTACTAATAAATCTCATACTCCATTTTAACTGTTGCTGCTGGAATTTCATATTGGGACTCCCAAGATTCATATTGAAGCCAATCCTTGGAGCAACTGATGGCCTCAAGAGTTATGGGTCTTAATGAACTCCGGTGTCTATCCAAATCTCGCGGTGCAGTGTCAAACACAGAATCTGGAGTGACAGTGCAGACTGGGATGGTTAAAATATCATACGCCATTTTGAAGAGAGTAGGATACTTGCATCTGTTTATTTTCCGCTGGAATGATTTTTAGGGAATTTGCACTGACACCCATGCAGCTTCAGAATCCGTGGGCTAACCACCCACAGACAACTGCTGAAATCGCTTATTTCAACTTTCTTGACCCATAAAATCCTAGAAGTCCTCCGCCAACGCTGCCGGGCCACTTGGGCCACTTGCTGGGCTCCTTGCCGTCCCACTTCGTATGGTGTTTTGGAAATCTTGTGCCAGACCCCCATGCAACGCCAGAATCTGTGGGCTAACACCCATAGAAAAATGTCGAAATCGCCTCTTTCGGCTATCTTGGCCCATAAAATCCTACTGGGCCTTCACCAACGCCACCGGGCCACCTAGGGCGCTTGCCAGGCTCGTTGTCGATTCACTCGTATGATTTTTCAGGAATCTTGCGCCGGACCCCAAGAAGCGCCAGAATCCGTACGTTAACACCCACAGACAACTGCCTAAATTGCTAGAATCCAGATGTCATTCATACGAGTGGGTCGATAACGAGCCCGGCAAGCGGCCCAGGTAGCCCGACGGCGTTGGCGGAGACCTGGTAAGATTTTATGTGTCAAGAAAGCTGAAACAAACGATTTTGGCAGTTCTCTGTGGGTGTTAGACCACGAGCACTGCATGGGATCCGACAAAATTTTCGAAAAATAATACGAGTGAATTGGTAACGAGCCCGGTATGTGGCCTAGGTGGCTCGGCGCCGTTGGTGAATTGTCCTAATTAGTAATGAATGACATCTGAATGACACAAAAATATCACAAATGACTCAAAATTTAAATAAACAGAGATAAAATAACCATCAAATTACACTTGTTCCATGGGTTATATTATTGTTTGTGTATCCACTCAAATCTTTATCTTTCCTCTCCCAGAAAGTGGCTCCATTTTTGTAACTGTCCATGGCGGCAACTAACCTTGAGCCGATTCATACCTTCTTCAACAACCTCCAAGCTCGACAGACCTTACTCACTACCATCACTGACCTTCACAAAACCCTAACAGCCCACTTCACCAACATAGACAACAGCCTCTCTCGAAAATCGGAAACCCTCGACACTCATATCAAGACCTTCAAGCAGAAGACCGAAGATGCCCTCCTTAAGATCCAGAATCGAGAGAATGCCCTGCCTCAACGGGAATCGACCATGGCCGCTCAAATCGCGGAGATGAAGGATGCTGCTTTCTCCGAGATTGGGAGTTTGGGAGATTTAAGCCAGAAAAGCTTGTCTCAAGTGCTGAGGATTTACTGTAAGAGAATGGATGCCAGAGGCCTCGTTGGATTTATTCAGACAAAGCGAAAGGAGTCTGCGGGTTTGAGGATGGAGATTGCTTCTGCCCTCGACACTGCCATTGACCCAATGAGGTTCGATTCTTTTAGATGACTCTCTGGCATTTTGCTCAGCACTTTGTTTGGATGCTTGTTACCTATCGTTTGTATTATATACTAGTGTATACTTTTAATGGTATAACGTTTTGATACATTGTATACTTTTCCATCATTACATAATATTATAAACCTACAAGAAAAACAGGGTAACAACCGTCCAAACAAGGTGCAACGGGATAATATTACAAACTAATATTCTTTAAATCAAAGATCAAGAAACAGTTGGCAAGCAATAGGAGATATTTTCAACACCCTATAATGCCCAAGGGCAGCATAGCATTAGCTTCAATTGAACAAGCTCAACCTTGGAAAAAAAAAGGTGGTAGGCCGACGTTGAATGCTTCAACTTGGCCACTGAAGAAGGCTAAGGCTGGGCGAGAGACTAGGCCAACTTACTGCTTGCTGCCATGGTTTAAGCTTTAGGCTCCATAGACGGAACTCTGTTTAGGTATTAGGGAGGGCCCTTCTGCGGCGGAATGGAAAAGAAGTTATGAAACCTGCTCATTGAATGAGCATTCTCAATATTATGCCTTAAAGAGGACTCGAACCTCCATGCTCTTTAGCACGAGATTTTGAGTCTCGCGTGTCTACCATTTCACCAACAAGGCATCTTGAAAGTGAATCGTATTCCAGAATATAATGTATGGAATATATGACAAAGGTGGATCCATTGATCGGTCATGTCATATAGGCCCGAGTTGGACATCCAATTGCTTTGATTTGAATTATCCATTGTTTATCTCGTAATCATTCGATTCCGCCCCTAAAGCTAGCTCCTACTCCTCCTCCTTCTCCTGACGGATAGGATCCTCTTTGGTCCTTAGATTGTTTTTTTTAAGTGAAACCAATTCATTCTAGAATCTAACAGTGATTGTTGCTTCGGATTTTGGTTTAGCCTTTCATCCTAACACCAAGCCAAGCAGTGAAATGGCTTAAAGAACTAAAGGGATCAACTACTTTATTACATAATGGTAACATGTCTCAGAAATCACGAACCAAAAAGATTGCAACTTGTAACTTCCAAGGTGCTTGGCATTCATCTCAATGTCCCTAAATTTTAAACCAATTGTACATTATTCAAAGACATAAAGCAGAAGCTTATCTTCGTGTCAGCGCATTTACTTAAGCTCCTCCACTTCATCTAAGCCCAACCTAAGTTATCAGGAAAAAACTAATGCATATGAACCAATTAGAATTTTCAAATGGTCACTTTAAGGTTATTCCCTATTGTTTCCATACTGAGTTAATTGACCCTATAATCAGAGTTGGATTGTCTTTAAATTTTTGTACCCACATAGATATAGACTATGCCCAAAAGATTACACCTACAACTCATATGATGAATTAGCATCTACGTTCGCACACTTATTTTCAGTACTAGCTGTTACTTTTTAATGATGTGGTCAAAAATGTGGTAGTAGGACAAAGGCAATAGTTGGAAGCAATTCAATTAAGTATCAAGAAAGGAATTATGGCGGCGGAAAAAATCAATATATTGTGAGCGGAGTTCCATGAAATAACTCAAGACTGGAATTTACAGGGCTTACAAATCAGAACCCTTTTTATCCTAAAACTAGTACTTCATCCCCGCCAACAACATTTATACATCCATCTTCCTCGCTTCAGTAGGAATCTTATGCCCAAAACAACGAATGCGTAAGTATCATGAATTATCAGACAAATACCAATAACAACTCATGTTTATTCTGATAGGGTAATAGTTTGTGGTACACTCCATTGTCAAAAAAATAAATAAATAAATAAGTTTGTCGCAGTCTCTCTAGATATCTGGGTGCCTCAAGAAGGAGCTCCAGTGAAAAAAGATGGAATTAAACCAATTCACAGTTCTAAAAAATTATATTGCATCTTCTACATAAGCATGTTCCCCACAAGGCATCGCAAGATTTTCTAATGAGCCAATGAATGTGTTGAATGTAAAGGGATGAGCTGAACAACAGTAATCTGGATTTGGTTGCTTCACTCGCAATTGTTGGAAGAGTATATGGAAGTTATCATTTTGTATTTTTGTCTAATAGAAGTCCTTGGAAACTTTCCTCTACATCATTTGACTTAAAGTATTTATTTTCCTGGAGAAGTAATTGAAACCGAACACCTACACTTTCTTTCTACTGTATTAATGCTTTTTCCTTAGTTTTCCCAGTTATGCATCTTTATAGGGTTTATATGTTTGTCTCTTTTGTTCTTTTTTGGGTTTGGATGATGGCGAGGAGACAGGTTTGGTCAGAATCAGAGTTAGCACTGCATATGTCAAACTTATAATCTCATACAGTATGTTAGGTGTTTTTGGTCATGTTATTATTATCATTCTTTTTGTGGGGTTTTCTTTAGGTTAATCTTGGATGCAGCAGAGGAGTTTGTGGGGATGAAGGTAGAGGGGAAAGTGATACTGGCAGATAGGAGGTGGGCTTGTGATATATTAATTCAGTCAGTTGTGTCAGTCGCCGAAGGAGGCTATGGTGCGGGGAGGAGTTTGAAGGAGAGGGCAGCAAGGGTGTTGGAGAAATGGAAGGGAATTATGGGCGGTGGGGACAGGAGCAGTGGAGTTTGCGCTGCTGAAGCAACAATGTTTTTGCAGTTGGTTATAGCATTTGAGCTAAAAGAGAAGTTTGAGGAGGAGTTCCTAAGGAGGCTGGTGCTGGAGTTTGCTGACAGGAAAGATATGCCAAAGCTTGCGGTTGCCTTTGGATTTGGGAACAAAATAGGAGGTGGGCCCTCTTAGTAGCTACTTAAGTTTCTATTTATCTGTGAAATTAATGTCATGGAAAACTCTGATTTCCAATATCTTCCATATAGGATGGCAAAATTTGGATATAGTTGGCTGGGGAAACTTAAATGGATTGCTGCTGTAAGATATAATATTTGGTTTAAGAGACTTTTCTTACCTTGCCCTGGAAAATATTCAAATTGGAAAAGGACCTGTTTTGTCTTTTGCTAGCAGTGGGAATAATGCGAATTTTTTACCTTATATGCTTTTTTAGGTTTTTGACTTTTTGGTATAGTTCTTGTATTCGTTTTTCTTGTGTCCAAATATACATAAAATTACTGTTTCATAAAAAATTATATTTGTTGCCTGATACTTGCACTTTTAAAAAAATTGTATTTGTTGCCTGATACTGTGCCTGAAGATTTTCTTGATTTTAATTTCTGCAGTTGTCGGCATAAAATGTGAGCACAGAAGTGAACTCTACTCCAATTGACTTTCTGATTACATTAATGTTGTCAACAGAAAGAAAAAACATTAGAATATGATTAAATCTGGATTTCATCACTTTGAATCTGTAAATTAGAATTTCTGTGTGTTGGAAAAGAGATACTCTGTCCCAGTTCATGATATACTTTCCTTTTTAGTCCGATCCAAAAAGAGTGACACATTTTCTTGTTTGACAAATGTTTAATAACACTATTAGCATGCTACCCAAGTTGGGTCCCACTTATTCGGCAAGACGTCTACAAAAGGCAACTTCTTCTATTTAAAAACTCATTTATTTCAAGGGTAGTTTTGTGACATTCCAAAGTCTTTCCATATCTCTTAAATTTCCTGCCCAGTCAAACTACATCATATAAATTTGGGACGAAGAGAGTAATATATTTTAGGACCTGTGTAAGCTTGGAATCGGAAGTTGGCTGATCCAGCTATTTGCTTGGGCCATGAGCTTGAATGTTTATGTTGCATTCTTTACTATAGGGAATGACTATGATTCCTTCTCTTTGATCAGATATTATTGAAGAGCTTATGAAGAGCGGCAAAGAGGTTGAAGCAGTATATTTCGCTTCAGAGTCTGGATTATCAGAGAGATACCCTCCTCTCTCGCTGCTTAAGTTATCTCTCAGGAACTGCAGAAAAAATGCTAATAACATATCAAAGAAGGGAAAATTTAGTTCAGCTGCAGTGGTGCGTATATTTCTCTGTCCAGCCCCCGATTTCTCCTTCACTGCGGTTGTCTGTCTGTTTTCATTCTTTTTTTTAAAAAAAATCCTGGATGACAGTGATATACAAAAATGTTATTGTGTTTCGTGGATCATTGAGTGAATCCCCTGCATCCAAGGAAAGGAGAAAGAGTTCTCTGTTCATTTCCATCCTCTGTATTTTATATTCCTTCTCAGTCTTAAGCTAAATCAGTTGCTGGAAGATTACAGATTAATTTGATGACTTATAGAAGTAACTAATACCATTCTTGTAATCATTATGGAGATAATAATGTGTAGATTAAAGTTGTTCAATGGGACGGGGGACGAACACAAGGGGGACAAACACAGTGGTTGGCAAGACCTACTTTTCATTTATTCTTAAATTTGGGGACTCGATCACTGTGATTGGACCATTCCAGGAGACATGGCCCAAATGATGACCTGTCCCATCCTCTAAACCTGTCAAACCCTAACAAACTGGTGACGGGCCAGTCCGATACATCCCAGCACACTGGACACCCTTAGTGTAGGTGCAAACCTGCCTCTTGTCATTTAAAGTGAAGTTTGTGGGAAGACTGCCATCGATGACAGACTATAATTTCTGTAAAGAAACAGTATATTTTGTCGGTAACGTAATAGGGTACACAGATTAAAAAACCATAGACTTCAAGCACCACCTCAAAATTGTCCAAGCACCTTCTGCTGTAAATCCTTTGTGAGTTTCACAGTTATTCCTGCGTCCACTTTATGAATCTATTCCAGTGTTCTTTATTGCTGCTGTAATCATATGTACGCTCTATTTTTTTTAATATATTTGGTTGTCGGTGTTCGATAAGAGTGACTTGCTTCTCAGGACAAAGCTAACAGCATGGAGTTGGAAGCTACTAAGGCTTTAATAAAATGTGTAGAAGATCACAAGCTTGAACCAGAATTTTCTTTGGAAGGACTTAAAAAGCGGGTGACTGAGTTGGAGCAGGCCAAAGCAAAAAGGAAAATGGTTACAACTCCTAAGAACAAGCCTTCAAAAAAGCGGGGTCGTGGAGGTGGCACTGGCAAAGATAGCGACCCGTCCACCTCTCGACCTGTAAAATCTGGAAGATTGTCAAATGCCTCTCCTTCTTTCCGCTCCAGGAATCCTCCTCAATCACGTCAGGTTCCACCAGCTAGATATAAAGGAGTGAGTGCATATGAGGAAGCTAGCACGATCTCATATGGTCCAGCTTATAGCGAGACTCACACCAAAAGTTCGGTTGCACTTCCTCCACAGTTTGGATATGCATTTCAAGAAGCTGGAGCTTATAGTGATACTCACACCCAAAGTCTGGCTATACTTGCTCCACAATATGGATATGCGCTTCAAGAAGCTGGAGTTAGTGTAGTGCGGAGTTATCATGGATCATATGGAGGGGAGACTGGATATAGTTCATATGATTATTCTCTCACTGCTACAGCGCCTGCATACCCACCTTCATGCCCCCCACAGTAGTACTGACTACTCAAAAAGAATCCAGATGACATTTGTAGCTGCACCTTCTGTTTTCTACATGGAAGGTATAATTTTAACATGTGTGTCCACAGTTTTTAAACTTTCTTAAGGCTGTGGTTTGCTTAATTATCTTTTGGGTCACATTTTGTTTTACAAGTAAAGCTATAAGATTGTTCCTCTCGCTGTCCTTTGCTCCTTTTCTGGTGTATTTGGATGTTGGGGAACTACATTATTCTGCAGTAGCAGGTTTATGTCAGTTGTTTTGTTCATTTGTAAGTAGGTATTGATGAGCAGATTTTTTGTACTCAGTTTACTTGTCTGATGTTGTGAGCAAAAAGATATTGGTTTTTAGAATGAGTAAATTAAACAATAGTGTAATGCGACAAAAATGATTTTCTCTACCAAATGTGTTTAAACTATAGTATTAAACTGACAGTCTCTGTTTTGGCTCAGTAATATTAAATATAATTACTACTGTTCATTTGTTTGTGTTAGATTATGATGCTTCACTATCTAGCTGGTAAAATTCATTTTTTTTTTCCCGACTCATTCCGTTGAAGCAAGAGTGTGTGTGTCATGAGATAGTATCGGATTCTATTTCTTTGGATCTGAGCTGAATCTTGTCTATTTTAACCTCCCAGATTGGGATTTGATTTTTGAGCCCTTCAACTATATTTTTGAACTCTGCAACAACTACATATTAGAATTTTTCTGAAGAATTATGCCGGCAGGTGCAATTTGCAGAGTCAAAGGAGAGTTATAGGATGTTAATTCACATTTTGTATAGTTCAGTGATTCATTTTGACTTAGAAGTCGGTAAAACCGTCTTATTGTTATTTCACATTGTGATGAAATCAGTATAAGAATCTTCAGTTTGCAATGTCGCAAGTACAATTTACAAGCAGTCCGTGTTCAAATTCTTTTTCTATGATTTATTTTGGACGCAGTACATTCCAGTCATTTTACGTTTGGCTACAATTTCCATAATCATGTCTAAGATTTGAGTCTTTCTAATACTAGCAGCCAAAAGTTTGGCCAATATACTAGATCGAAACTATCGCTACATAATTACTCACTAGGTGAATGTGTAGAAATGCAACAGCACAAGCATTATGTGAAGACATCATTAAATAGAAATGCGAAACCAAGAATACAACAAATCTTCATTTCTTTGTCATTGAAAGACCAAAGGATTATTCAGCAACAGTTAGTTCCTTGAATAAAATTATGACAAAACAAAAGACACAACAGATCTCAGTGCTTGAGCAATTAAATTCAATTTCTCAATAAAAAGGAAATTTGTCATCACAATTTAATTGTCTAGTCAAAATTAACCCCAAATGTCAAATATGAAGCAGGAGCAAAGGGGGAGGGGGAAACTAGAAAAACAGTATCAATCAAAATGAATAGTGGATAGCAGATCGGTCCATAGTAGCTATGTTAAGCTTCAACCGATAGCAGTGTAGCTTCACAAAGTACTATCACTTTTACTGAATCGAACTACCAATTTCCAAATTGACACTCTCCAACATTCTTGTATATGCTTTGCGTGTCTTCAACATGTCTCAATATCTAATGTCACTATTCCCGATTATCAAAGAGAAGGGACTCTCAATGCCAGTGCATGTCCCTAGTGAAATAAGGAATCATCTGCCTTGTTCCTTTTGTTCCTTTAAGCGCACAATGCTTTTCAACCATTGCTTCCATGCAGCATCTTCCTGCTGTTCAATCCATGAAAGGAAGCAGCTATCCAGCAAGCAGAAGAAATTGACATAAAGGAGCTGATACCTAACTGGTATATAGCGGAAGTTGGCCACCTGGACAATGGGCCATATACCTCCTTCTAGTATTAAGGCAGGAAGAAAGTCTCTCTTCACACCTTCCACAACTTGAGCAGTATTTTTGCCAGTGGAGTAGCCCATATATGTGAAAAAGACAAGCAAATCCAGGGGGCCAAAGATTATGCCATCAAGTGCTACTTTTGTAGCAACAAACCGCAGGGATTTAGGTTGCATGTGAAGTCGCAGTCTTATGAAGCGGTCCAACCCTTCATACCTAAACAGATAATATAGTGAGAACCATTTACCCCAAACATTACAGAAGTATGCAGTCTTTTCAATTGTAACTCAAGAATGTTACTTTCAATTGTCACAACATAACAGCAATGTATTGAAATGACAAAATGCTCTAGCACATCAAACGACTATTTCCTAGTGCATCTCATAACAAAACATAACATCACTCTCCAGCGACGTAATTCCAATAAGTCCTCTTTATTCAGTTTCCGTATTGTCGGTAAAGCTTTTGTCACCACTAGTTCAAGTACTTCCGCCTGTAGGTTCTACTACTAAACCAACTGGTGAAATTTTATTTGGCAGGAAATCCAATATCAGGAAAAGAATTAGTCTCAATCTGACACTGATTTAACAAACTAAAGACATTTTATTTGGTAGGAGAATCCAATAACAGGAAAAAATTTAGTCTCAGTCTGACTCTGGTTTGGATTATGTTATGCCAAGTCTTCAAAAAAATTAAGCCAAACACACGAAAGGCCTCACTTAATAAAGGGAAGAAAAGGACACATGTCTGAGTACTTGTTAAATCTATGTGCATCCAGAGATTAAGATAGACTTCTTAAGCCTTCAGGACTGCATAGATTGAGAGCACAATACCAAAAGGCATCAGTTTTTAAGCTAAAACTTCAGTATTTATCTATAAATGTTCAAACTGGATCCAAAATCTACTATATTCTACTTCAATGTAGTGACATAAATCAATAGATTAGACATTTCGATTCTGGTTCTTAAAGAGAAGAAATGAAGATATATTCAACAAGCCCCAATACAATTTTAATGCTTCTTTGACCAAAGCGTTAAAGTGATAGATGCGAAGGAAGACATAATTCCACTTTCCAAATACTGCTCAAATGAAAAAATCTTACCCCTAACCTGCAAAAAGTTGCAATAAGCTCATTCTATCAGAAGCCAAGATAAGAAATCTATCCAACATTCTCATTTTAAATAAGGTTCAATCATAGCAACACAAAAGAGCCAAAATAAGAGTACAACCCTTCGTGGCATTACAAACTACATATGAAAGGTTATGCAGATTTAGCAAGAACAGCAACAAATTGTTGAACAAAATATAGCAGCAAGTATGAAAGTGACCTCACAATTACTAGTTTGTTACTGAGGTTTCAATATATAAAGATTCTAGATTGAAATTGATTCACATCAATGCCCCATTTTGAGAAATCTCAAGAGGATAGTCATGAAGGCTGAAGGTCCAGCAAATTTGAGACTACATTTTTTACTTATTTGATACAAGAAACAAGTATATTCTTATTTACAGAAAGCATTTTCATAACTGTGACATAACTATGCCAGTATGCCCAACAGCACCTTGAAATAAACCGCACCCAAAGAAATATCAATCACAGTATTATGCACATCAAAGACAAAAACAAGGTCATTCCATGAAGTGTGGCAAACCAGTGACCTAAGCAGAAGCAAATGAATAAAAAAAGGTCTACCAGAAGTGGCCAACAGGTCCAACAAATGCTAAGCCGAACAAGCTCGTTGTGGCAACTCGTCTCCAGTTGATTGCAAATTCTTTGTCTTCACCCTGCAGTTAAGAAGACAGCTATTAAAAGAAAACTAGACTGCCTAAGTTTTTGAAGAGAATACTCATGCAAACAACTTCAGTACAACCACAACAACTAAAATAGAAAGGAATCAGATCTGTCCAGATTTCAGCAATCACAAGAACTAACAAAGAGTGTAGCAAAGGACAACTTACAAAGCAAAAAAGTTTTTCATCAAAACTTAGAAAGAAGATTGACCTTCCCGCTTTGACAAGCAAACATCGAGTAAATGATACTCCCTTTGTTTCAATATGTTTTATCTTAGTTGCTATTTGGACAATCAAAGGATATTTTCTTTGATCATAAATTTTTCAAGTACTTACTCCTTTTTTAAAGCGTGGTGTCCAAGCCAACTTTTGTGCACCTTGACTGATTCTACTGATTACCTACCACCTCCCACCCGCAACAGGTACCAGGTAACTCCGCCCACCAATGCTAGGACAGATGATAAGAACCACCTATTGTTTTTGTCTCTGCTAGGATTTGAATCTGAGACCTCAGGGCTCTCAACCACTTCATTGACCACTAGGCCACAACCTTCTGCATAATTTCTAAATATACAAGTTTTATTTCAAAAAAGTTGAAGATTCTAAGTCCAAATTCTCACTGAACATTAGTTGATTTGATGCCCGTACACCGAATCAAGTCAAACAAATTGAAACGGAGGGAGTCGTTTTGTATCAGTAACACAAGAAAAAACATGTAGTCCTTCATTTTGTTCCTTTTCTGTTAATGGAAAGAGAGACACACAACCACTTATCATCCATATATAATAAGCAAATTCTGAATCAGCATTGCACTTGGCAAAACTCAAGAGTTGTTAAAAGCGGGAGTGACACTTGAAGCTGGGCATTATTTGACACTTGAAGCTGCGCACTATTTATATTAGCTACTACATCTTGTTAAAGCAGAGCTCCAGTGCACACACCAAAAGATAAGGTGAGTGTCGCAATAAAAATCAGCCCATTATTGCTTTTTCACAAAAGAAATTATGTTAAATCACGAAGCTTGTACGTCCTGTTTTGAAAAAGGCAACACCAAACAACAAAATATAGCAGCAAAGTGTTTCATTGTCACATAAATAACAAGGTTAGTGTGAAAGAATAGGAAACTAGAAATTGTGGTATTAGAAAACTAGTCATTAAGTTGGATATCCCCAGAAAGGACAACAAAACTAGCCGTAAACTCTAAATTAGAAACTTAAAATTGTATCGCTGTATGTGAATCCAAATTTACAATGGTTTTAAGTTTGGTTGATGTGGGTTCACCTAATATATATTTTTAAAGTTGGAATTGTATCGTTGTATGTGAATCCGAATTTAAAATGGCTGTAAGTTTAGCTGACATCAATTTCTGCTCTTATATATATTACTTAATTGTAGCTCTTCAATCCACTGAATGTTGTTTGTTTTACAGTTTTATTTTGAAATTCTTCCAAATACATTGTTCTTCAGTAAAGCTGACAAACTATCAACAAGTACCCTCATAAACATTCTTTATGGAAGGGCAACAAACAATGAATATGGATACCGCCAGCCTTTTTTATTTACGAGTTGAACAACAATGAAGTTCGCTTGAACAATACCTTCGATAATTAAACTTCGGAAGTTCCTATAAATAGTTCACATACATTTCCACTCAATGAAAGAAGGGACATAGAAGAAATTAAATATTTAGCCTCGTCAATATTTTTTCTGAAGGGGACCTAGTGAATATTTCCTTTCGAACCTTTTTTGATGAGAAATATCTGTGAGCAAAATTTGGACCGAGAATTTGTGAAGGGGTTATCCTAATATTCTCTATATCATTCCAATTTTATCGGATGTCCCCAAAGAGGAAAAAGGAGGAATAGCAAGTTCCTGAATTTGGATTTGAAGCTTGAAAATTTAAATTCTGCTGAAGAACATTGAGGAACTTGAGCTGCACCTTGAAAATTCAAATTTTAACTTCATTGTTTGTAAGTGTTCGGCTGTGATTATAGATTTTTACTAATACCAAAGGGGACTTAAATATTAAGTTTGAACTTGATCGGAGTTAATTTCAGTTATTTGAGTTTGAGGATTTGTTTCTGGATTAAAGAACTTGACATAAGTTCCATATAGATTCAAAAGTAGTATTAGAATTAAGTGGATGTTGAAGAAACTCATGATATTGATTGGGGTACCTAATCTAGAGTTTGGAAGTTGCTTGGAAATGATTTGAACAAGCTTGGATCAAATTTTGATTCGAGACGAATAAGACAAGCTAAAATCCCCAGGTTAGTGCTTTCGAGGAGCTAAACAACTCCACGTTTAAATGTCAGAGCCAGACAGAACTTTGAACCAATTGGTGAGTCGTATGATGAAACTTGGGCAAATAGTGATACTGTAGACTTAGGAACACGACAAGAGTGAAGGAGAACCAATTAAAGATAGAGCAGACTTAGGAACACAGCAAGAGAAAAAGAGAACCAATTTAAATTTATGTGTGGTAGATCAACCAATGGAGGCTATCTTTGTACTACGAAGAACAATGGAAATCTCTCACTTGAAAAAAAAAAGGAAGAAGAAAGACCTACATATGGTGTTTATTGATCTAAAGAAAGCATATGATAGAGTACCACACAAGGTCCTTTAAAGGGTGATGGAGAAGGAATCCACATAAGCACATAAATGTCATAAGGAACATGTATGAAGGAGCTTCCACTAGTGTGAAAATAATAGTAGGTGATACAGAGGAGTTTCCCTTAGTAGTGACTTTACACCAGGAATCAGCAATAAGTCCCTACATATTTACCCTAATCCTGGAAGAGTTAACCAACAAATACAAAAGGAGGTCCAATTACGTATGCTATTTGCTGATGATATTGTGTTAATTGACAAAACTAGCAAGGGGGTCGACCAAAAGCTTGAACTATGGAGAAGCATATTAGAAAGTCAGAAATTTTGGGTAAGTAGAAATTTGATTGGATACATGCTTTGCAGATTTAGTAAGCATGAGGAGAGAGAAGTGGAGATGGGATTGCAATGTCAAAAAGCAAACAATGTACACATCTAGGCTTGTTTCGTGAGAATGGAATGATAGATGAAGATGCTACTCACCCATACAATTAAAATTGGACTGTTGAAATGGAGAAGTGCTACCTGGGTGTCGTATGATAGAAGGATACCTACCAAAGAGACAAGATAAGTTTTATAGAACAACTATAAGACCAGCTAAGTTATATGGTAGTGAATGTTGGGTTGTTAAAGTTCAACATATCCACAAGATGAGTGCTGCAGAGAATGAAATCTGGATGTTAAGATTGATGTACAGTCATATCATAATAGATAAGTTTATAAATGACCATATTTACCTGAAGATGCAAGTGGCATACATCAAGGATAAACTGCGAGAAGGTTGCTTGAGATGGTTTGGACATGTTCTGTGTCGAGTATATAAAACTATGATAAGTGAAGGTGTTATAAGGGGGCGAGGTAGCCCCTTGGGCCTAGCTCAAGAGGCAAAAGAGGGAGGATTTGTGGCTTAGGTCACAGGTTCAAACCCCACACTATGCAAAGCGAAGCCTGGTATTTACGTGGAGAAGAGTAGAGGGACGAGCCTATTATCCACCGAGTTTAGAAGCTTCTGGTTTGTCGAAAGGGCAGGACATAAAAAAATCTCTTGGTTATCAAAAATTAAGGGGGCGAGGTGGACCTAAAATTACATGGAAGTATGTGATCTTAGAAGACTTGCAATTGCTTGGTACCAATACAGACTAAGCTAAAGATATGGCTCAATGGAATTAAAAGATCGATATAGGTAATACCTACTAGTTGTGGATAGGTTTTAGACTCATGGAACTTTTATTATTATATTATTATTGGTAGCATTTATATATGTATATGTGTTTAATGTATTATTCACTTCTATTTTGTTTCTTTTATTATGATGATGATTATCTAACATGAGCTTATATGATGAAACTTCGATTCATATAGCTGACCCTAGCTTATTTGGGACTGAGGCATAGTTGTTGTTGCTATTATGCTTCCTTTTATTCAAATTAGAGTTATTTGTGTGGTTCATCCTGATTTTAGATGCAAGGAGATGAGACTTGATACTCAAGTTTGTTATGTTGAATTGGTTTCATTCCTCAAAAACGATGAAGTGTGACTTCGAAATGGATTTCCAATTATGGTCTCTCTACCGTGACAAATAGGAAAGGATTAGTAACTAATTCTTCATCCAAAAAACAATAACACTAAAAATGAGCTCAATGCACATTCATTGTACAAGTCACGACTATATTTGGGCTCACCTCCTAGATGAGAGAGAGCATAGTGAAAGGATTTTGATTGAGGTTGAATCAGAGATAAGTGGTGTAAGTATGGACATTGAGATGAAAACTAAAGAGATTTTGGATCACTAAGTACTAGAAGAGTTTATGTCTAATTCTTCCAGTTGCATCAACGAATTGAAATTGTGGATCCTCCTTTATTTGAGGGATCCTACACATGGAGAGGAAGGACAAATCAGAGAAATGCTTCAAGAAATGATAGATTTCGGTACCCTTTTCCTTTGGATGAGACGTTCACCCAAATTAGACTATGTGCTTTGCCTAGCTAATGGTACTGACTTGTGGGGATGAGGCTTTCAAGAAATCTGAGAAGGAATGGTTAAATGAGGAAGGTTTTAGAGATACAGTCAAGGACTGCTGGGGTTCCCTTAATGTGACAGGAAGTCCTGAATTCCATACTAGCCTAAAAAATTGGGCGTCTTAAAAAGGAAACTCAAGGGGTCAAGCAAAGACACTAGAGGCAGCTGGATGGTCGAAAAGGAATGCATACGCGAACAAATTGGCAACTTTGAAGACTTTCAAGTGCACAGGTCACTAACAGATGATGCAGCTTTTTTGAAAGCTCACTTAGCAATGGAGTACGAGGAAGTGGCTTGGAATGAGGAAATTCACTGGAGGCAGAAATCTAGAATTCAGCAGGTAAAAAATGGGGATGAGAACACCAAGTTCTTCCAAATGTTTACAGTCCACAAAAGAAACAACACTCTAGAATCCTTAGTATATAATGGAGAATTGTCTTCAGACCCTGTGATAATCAGAATTGCAATTGTGGATTTTTATCAGATTTTGTACAAAGAGACAAAGCTGGTGACCATCTTGGAACACCTTGGACGTTCGTTCAACCAACCATAGAAGAAGAACAAATTTGGTTGTCTAGAGATTTTGAGTAGCAAGAAGTTTTGGAAGGAATAAAATAATGGATCGTTGATAAAGCACCTGGATCAGATGGCTACACACTGCCCTTCTTCGGTGCTTTCTAAGAAACTATCAAAGATGATGTGATGCAGACCTTCCACAAATTCCATGTACATCAAAAGTTTGAGAAAAGCTTTAATGCCACATTTGTTGCTTTAATTCCAAAGGTGGTGGCGGCAAATGAGCTGAGGGATTATAGGCCTATCAACCTGATCACAGGGGTATACAAGATCATAGATAAGGTGTTGGCAGAGAGGTTGAAGAAGGTGATCAGTAAGCGAGTAAATAAGTACCAAATGGCCTTCATCAAAGAAAAGCAAATCATGAATGCTCCACTTCTAGATAATGAGCGCATTGATTCTAGAATCAGAGGAGGAATCCTTAGGTTGATTTGTAAGCTAGATATTGAGAAAGCATATGATCATTTGAACTCAGATGGCTCAACTGGATAAATTTTTGCATTAAAACCACTAAGTTCTCTATCCTGGTAAATGGAGAACCAGTTGGTTTTTTTCCAGCAGAAAGAGGCCTGATGCAAGGGGACCCACTATCCCCTTTTCTCTCTACCTTACCATGGAAGGTCAGGACATGTTGATGAGAGTTGCTGCTCAGAACAATTGGATAAAGGGCTTTTCCCTAATGAAAAGGGCAAATGATATAATGGAACAAACACACATATTGTATGCAGATGATATAATGGTGATCTGTGAAGCTAAGCAAGAACAAATTTGTTATTTAAGAGCGATCCTGGTGGCTTTGAGGCCTACTCAGGACTCAAGGTAAATTGGAGAAAGAGTAGCATTTTTCCAATTAATGAGGCTCAATAGACCGAGGCTCTTGCAAGTATTTTAAAGTACAAGGTAGAAGAGTTGCTAACAGTTTGCCTAGGCATACCTTTGGGCTCCAAGCACAAAGTAGGAAAAATTTGGGATGGCATTATTGAGAAAACAGAGAAGAAATTGGCTATTTGGAAATCCCAATAACTATCTCTAGGAGATAAGAATTAAACTTGTCAATTCAGTTCTGGATTTTTTACCCATTTATGTGATGTCCCTCTTTCCTATTTCTAGCAAGGGTAGTGAAGATTTTCGATGCCCTTAGAAGAAACTTCATGTGGCAAGGGAAAAGATAACAGAGATTCAATCTGGTTAAATGGCCTATAGTACAATAAAGCAGGAAACATAAGGGATTGGGAGTGAGGAGTTTAAAGGTTCATAACAAGAGCCTTCTTTCAAAATGGGTTTGGAGATACAGTCAAGAGGAGCATGTTCTGTGGAAACAGATAATACATCACAAATTTGGGCAACGGGATTTCTGGGGCACTAGTGAAGTCACTGAAACTTATGGAGTTAGGCTGTGGAGGACCATCAGAAACTTTTGGGTGAGTCTCAAGAACAATTCACAGATAGTGGTGGGTACTACTCTAGAACCAGACACATTAGCATGGGGACATCACAAATATGGGATGTTTTCAGTGAACAGACTATACAGTTGGGGGCTTAGAGGAAGTTTAGAAGATTCACTGAACCTTGGAGCACAATATGGAAAAGTATGGCACCTGCCAAGGTGAAGTTCTTCAATTGGTTGGTTGCTAGGGGAAGTTGTCTGACCCATGAGGCAATACAGAAGAAGTTATGGGCTTTGTTTACAAGTATAGCCAATGAGTGTTGAATGCCAGAAGACATTTCTGACCTCCTCCGCTGCTGGATCAAAAAAGGAGGCAGCAAGAGTCAGAAAAGAGGTGGAGAACAGTTCTGGCATATATCTGTTGGATTATATGGAAAGAAATAAATGAAATAATTCTTGAAGCAAAGAAATGTACAATACAAAAGATTAAATGGAAAGTAATTACTTCTCTAGGTTTTTGGTGTAAAGAACACGATATAGAAGAGGAGATCCAATTAGTGAAATTCATAGGCTCTTTGTAAAATATTTTCTTAAAATCGTTTTTCTTTCTTGTAACACTTTTTAGAGGTGGCCAACATAGCCTTAATGCCGTGGAATACAAGCAGCTACCAGTTTCAGAAAAACAAAAGTAGTAGAAGGATTATGTTTTCCCAAAACCATGAATCTGACATTTATAATTAGTGTATCTGGTAAATAGAGCCTTACAAGAAGAAAGAAATGGATGGTTAAGGATATCTCACTTAGACTAAGTTGTCTTCCATTATTGTAGTACTGTGACACCGAAAATTATGAGCGGCAAAGGATTTTATTACCAATTAAGGTGAGAAAGAGAAAACAGCATGCCTTGGGTACAACAAACTCAAAAGTTAAGCAGTTACAAACATTTTCAAAAGCACGTTAAGGAGTGTGACAAACACCAGGAAAATAAAATTGTCACTTTATCCTTCCCCTGTTCCTCCTTCAACCAACAAAAAAGCTAGGTGACTTCAGAAACACTCTTCCCTCTCCAAAGCGATTTCATTTGATATGTTGTAGCAAATAGGGGTCAACAAGCACCTATGGGTCGCGGTAGAGGTGAAAGAGGGGCAGCCAGTTCTAGTGGAGTCCAAAATTGTACCTATGCACTGGGGAGTCGACAAAATTTGGAAGCTTCACCTGACGTGGTTACAGGTACATTATCCATATTTTCACATAATGTATATGCATTAATTGA
>JAPFFP010000009.1:5894058-5905579 GCA_026153255.1 Solanum medicagineum | reverse complement strand
TCGCCCTCTCTTTCTTCTTTTATTTTTTCCTGTTCTGTGACATATCTAGTTCCTTCTCTACTTATGGGTTTTGAGATAAGGGTTTCAGGAAACAGCCTTTCTACCTTTATGAGGTAGTGGGAAGGTCTGCGTACATTATACCCTCCCCAGACCCGACTTGTGGGATTTTACTGGGTATGATGATGATGATATTTATACTCCATGAATAATTCACTTCTAATATGTACTGCAAAACAAGCCTAATACTTTAAAGAAACTTGTAATACATCTATATTGCATGCAAAATTACTTTTATAAGTAGTGAATGTATCTATTTTTGTGGAAAAAACATTTTTCTGAATGAAGTGTTTCTTTGAGGCATTAAAATCTTCCTTATAGTACTTGTATGATTTGTTTGAATTGGTTAACTACAACTGAAGTTGAAGAACCTTGTCACACCCAACGATTATGGTATATATCTATTTGAGAAACACTCAACCAACTATTTAAGACGATAAATGTTAAGTGCTTACTAAATCTAAGCTTTAACTTGCAGCGGAATGTTTTAAGGACCGGACAGATGTTCAATGCTTGCATAGGTGGCAGAAAGTTCTTGATCCTGTTCTTGTCAAAGGTTCATGGTCTAAGGAGGTAAAAAAGTGTATTCCAATTGGTCTGTTTGAATCATATCCAAGTACTCCTTTTGTCCTTTTTAATATGGCACTCTAGTATTTGCAGAGTCAATTTGAGATTTTTCTTCAGTCAGTTCCTAAATATTTTAATTATAGAAAATGCCCACCCCTCTACCCTTCTCCAATTAAATACCAAGCTTTGTTTTGCATAGTGTGGGGCTTGAACCTATGATCTTAGCCACAAATCCTCCATCATTTGCCACTTGACCTAGGTCCCGGGGGGGGGGGGGTGCAGAAAATGTGAAATCATTGTCAAAATTGAGAATGATAACAGATGTTGTGACTTTTGACCATCACTATCCACAAACTATCATTACTTTTGGGACAGAGGAGGTACAATTCTTGAGAACTTTGGGACAGAGGAGGTACAATTTTTGAGAACTTGTCATCCATGTCCTTATATTAGCTAATATAACTCTTTCAACTTACTTGCAGGAGGATGATAAGCTAATCAATTTAGTTAACATACATGGCCCCAAAAAATGGTCCATTATTGCACAAGAGTTAGCTGGACGTATTGGAAAGCAATGTCGGGAAAGGTAAGCACGACAATTTTTTGTTTATCTAAACAATTCAATGAATGTTTTTTCTTCTGTTATGATAGAGTTCCAAAGTTTTCAGAACATATTAGGCAAGTGACATGTCAAGACCTGTAGCTTTTGGGGTTCTAACTATTTGATTCAACATATGTTCTCACTCACTTTAAATAAGAATGTTTTATTCCTGGATGCTCTTTTAACATCCCAAGCTCACTTTATGCAGCCTTCCTGCAAGGAACTTAGATTTTTCAAGCCTATGCAACTGATATCTTCCTATTCTAATCCTTTTCACCAACTGGTTAGATGTTGTTCCTCGGCTTATGACTCAACCAGTCTCTTAAAACTTAAAAGATGCTGTAGGCAGATAACTATTGCCACTTTCTGTAGAAGAATATTTGTTCTTTCATATATTATCTGGAAATATAACATATTAACATGTATATTTTGACTTAATAGGACTATTGTGGTATCACATTTTTTCTAGTTCCTTTGATTCATTAATGCTGAGGTTGCAAATCACTCCTGAAGGAATAAGCTTTTAATTCATCCACTTTATATGACTAAGAATGTTGTACTAATTATTATGAGAGATCTTTCAGATGGCACAATCATCTGAATCCTGCAATAAATAAAGAAGCTTGGACAGAAGAGGAGGAATTAACTCTAATTCGTGCCCACGAGGCTTGTGGAAACAAGTGGGCAGAGTTATCAAAATATTTGCCTGGAAGGTATTTTGAGGTGTTATTTTTATGCTGATAAGAGCTTGTTTCCACTTGACTTTCTTTCAAGTTCTTACTATCAGCGTTCTTTCAAAGTTCAGGTCAGACAATGCAATAAAAAATCACTGGCATAGTTCTGTCAAAAAGAAACAGGACTCATATAGGGCATCCGGTTTACTTGCACAGTTCCCTCCTCTGCCTAATGTCAACCATAGGAACCAATCAATCCCTTCTTCTTCTACAAAGTTGGAACAAACTAGTGAAGATGAAAGTGTTAAAAAAGGAGCAGAAGTGGAGGAAGTTACCAAATGCAGTCAAGGTTCAAGTCTTGCTGGGTGTTCCCAGTCTACAAGTGACTTGGGCAACACAGTTGTGCATATAAGAGAGAACGGTGAGATCTCGGAGGAATTAACCTGTAAAAAGGACACAAGCTCCAGTGCAGCACCATGTCCTAGGAACTATATCCCAGCTTTTCAGGCTGTATCTTGTTCAATGCTAAAAGTTCCCAGTGAACTTGTGGATTCCAACTCCCTTGAGCAGTATACGTACTCACATGACTGGGGCAATTCCACAGGGAAAGATTGGCAGTTTAATATGGATGACTTTACGGAGTTTATTCAGGAATCTTCAGGACATTACATGCACTGTTTGAATGGCAACGAAGACCATGATATGGTAACCTATCCATTGCAAACTGCAACTGGGTCGGGAGAAACTTCTAATGCAGGAAACACAGTTGAGGGTCCATATAATCCCAATGAAATGTTTGATGTTTCCGGAATTGTATACCCTGAGGTAGGAATTCCTCAATGCTCTCTGCCCGAAACTGGAGTTCATTACAGTGGTGAACCTGCAGATTCTTTTATTTACCAATCATCAAACTATCAGATCCCTGAATCAGGAAATATGGCTCCACAAAACTGCAATGCTTTAAGTTTTGATGATGTCGAAGCTTCAAACTGTCAGCAATTTTCTGTTCCTTCACACTTTCCGTCTGAGGATAGATCGCTTGTGATTGGTATTGCTTCAGATCAGTTCCATTATCCTCTGCTTGAGAACCCAGTTCAAGAGTCCTTCACCAGTAGATGTGATGATTTTATATGTCCAAGTGAGTTTGGCAGTCCTTCCAATGACAACGGCATAGACAATCCCGTCCTTAAAGATTGGCCTGATCATACAAAAGATTCCTCAAGGCTAGAAGAACAGAAAGATGGAGGAGCTCTATACTATGAGCCTCCTCGCTTTCCGAGCTTGGATGCACCCTTCTTGTATTGTGATCTTAAACCATCTGGTTCAGATACACAGCAAGAGTACAGCCCTCTTGGCATCCGCCAGATGATGATGACTTCTGCGGACTGCTTTACTCCATTAAGGTTGTGGGAGTCACCATCAAGAAATGATAGTCCAGATGCTATCTTGAGAAGTGCTGCCAAAACTTTCACTGGGAGTCCTTCTATATTAAAGAAGCGACAGCGTCACTTGGTGTCGCCTTTATCAGAAAAGAGATGCGAGAAAAAGCTTGAAAGTGATCTCAATCGGGAATCATTCTCTAATATGGCTACAGAAATTCACCAAGTAGATGACATGTTTGATGAGTCAGCAAATGAAAAAGCCTCTACTGAAGACAAAGGAAATCTACATCCATCCTCGGAAGATGCAAGAAAGGAGACGGGTGATGGAGTAACTGAACTTTCATGCATTGGAAATTCAGAGACGCAATTAGATGACGGTGGTGCTCACTACCATAAAGAGCCCCATAGTGAAAGTGCTGAAGCTGATGATGCAATGGAAAAGGTGAGTTATATAAATTGTCATTATTTTTCTTCTGTGGCTTCACTCTTTTTTCTTTTGGGAATGGGATGATGTTGACCAGTATAGGACCTCCATCTAGATTGTATTTTCTGTAAAGAAACCCTTACGAGTTTCACAAGTGGAATACTAAGTAGATGTTTTGTTATGAAATGGTTGATATTTGAAAAAAAAATAAAAGTAGTAGTATTTTAAGTTAAGTTGAAAGAGGTTATTTGGAAGTTGAACTTGTGCTTGTACTTGGAAAAAAAAAAAGAGGTTTCGTTAATGAACTTAAACTCTAAAATCTATTCTGAAACTTCAAAGTCCATATTTCAAGTTTGAAGTTGAAAATGCGCCAGTTTGACAAATAAACACTTATTTGAAATAATCTAATATGTTTTCAAATTTTTAAAACCAAATGTGTGGAGTCTATGGACAAACGGGGCTTAAATCTTTCATAGTGTATGGAATCTCTTATTACTATGCAGAGCTCTCCACTGTCTGCATTTTCTTTGTTACAGATAGTGTTCGGGCACTGGAAAATTTGATATCCATCACTTCCATTTCTGCTATTTTTCATCTCTGTCAAAGTCAGTCTTAATTTCTATGTATAGGCAACTTTACTCTCAGTTGATTTGAACCATGTGGTTTACAAAATAAACCATTTAATTAAATTGGGCTTTGATACAACTTTTGAGTCCTCATTCCTGTTATCAGGTAAAACAGCCTCCTGGAGTTCTGGTTGAGCTTAGCTCCAATGACATGCTTTTCTCTCCTGATCGTTTCTTGATCAAGCATGATAGAGCTACAGGTCTAAGTATTAAAACTTTAGGTAACCAGTATGCTAGACGACTTGAAGCTGCATCATCAAATCAAGTTACTGTTTCATCCTCAAATGAGACTTCATGCTTGTCTGTTGTTTGTTCTCCTGACACACTTGGGAAGTGTCGAAGCAGTGTTGTCATAGCTAAGTCAACGCAATCTACTACATCAACTATATTGGAGAATAATACCAAAAATTCGGAAAATGGACTTGTCGCTGATACTTCGAACATGTAAGATTACTGCAATTTTTGTTCCTTTGCTTTCTATACATCTTTTTCTTTTTAATTTTTTACTTATTTCCACAAAATTGTACCTGTTGGTTGATTACCTAATTATTGGTTTAAAAGGAGTTTTGCTATGATCCATTTACCTAATTAAGGGTTTACAGATTTGGAGAGACACCTTTTAAAAGGAGTATTGAATCTCCTTCAGCATGGAAATCTCCATGGTTCATGAACTCTTTTCTGTCTAGCCCAACATATGACAGAGAACTTGCATTTGAGGTATATACATTATGTGTCCTACTCAGTGACTAAATATCTTTGTGTTTGGTGCTCCTTTTTTTGTTTCTGTTGATAAGAGTGCATTTTTGTGCTCATGTTCTATTGCTTTGATTTTTTGGTTTTCCTTTATTTGGAAGGATCTTGCACTTTTTATGAGCCCGGGTGATAGAAGCTATGATGCTATTGGGTTGATGAAGCAATTAAGTGAGCAGACTGCACCTTCAATTGCAGATGCCCGTCAGATCTTGGGAAGTGAAACTCCAGAAACAATCCTGTTGGAAAGGAGTTCCAATAAACAAAAAGCAGATGAAAATTCTGCCTCTTCAGCATCAAATGCTATGGTATGTCTGTCCCTGTATCAACATGCTTACAGACTTTTTTTGCTAAGTCATCTATTCCATGCATATTCTTATTTTTAAATACAGTACCCTGGAATTTTTTGTTTAAAACATTCCTTTTCGTCATTTCTCTCTAGTCTTTAAATCCTATACTAGTTTTTGGCATGTTTCAAACAATAACATTGCAGTTTTCACTTAAAACAATTATTTTCCTTTTCTTGTTTCTACTCTTATATTGAAAACTGATTGGAAGTAAACTAATGCAAGTAACATCCGCTTTACTTTGGAGTAGATTGTGGAGAAAGACTAATACTTAAAAATTGCAGATTATTTATCAGAATTCTTTCTATTCCCTTTAATCATGTTGTTCAATTATTTATTTCACGTGTTCTTATTTTTTGATCTAGGGACTGATGAACCTAGTTACAGAATCAATATAACTATTCTTGTTTAGAGCCTAAGGATTGTTAGAGCAAAATAAACAATGAGACTATAAAATTGACATTTCTCAAGTATCGTTGCCAATGACTATTCTGGAATTAATCAGAGTAGTTTGTGTGCATTCTAAGACCATCATTCTTCCGTAAGTTAGGGTTGAGGAACACGCTTTCTTGTGCAGCCTTGGATAGTCTCTAGTATTTTTATAATTTCTGTTGAATATCACTCCGAACTCATCCAAAGCTTGGCTTTACTTGCAAATATTCCGGTCTCAATTTACAGGAACAAAGTGACAAAAATAAGTCGAATCTGCTTATCTGGTTATATATCTTTCCACAATCATGGTCATTTGCTGATTTTCCTACTGTTGGTTCCTCTGCAGAGTGAGAGGCACACACTTGATTTCAGTGAATGTGGAACACCGGGAAAGGGAAAAGACACTACCAAATTTGGCAGCAACAACAGCATTTCAAGTCCTTCCTCCTACCTGTTGAAATGTTGCAGATAGCAAGTACTTTTAGGATAGAACCTTTTCTAATCTCAAAGGTACTTGTATGTCGGAACATATTAGATTCTATTCATTTCCCCTTTGCTAAATGCGGAAGCAAATAGTATATTCCCTCTTCTTTGAGCTTCATTTTGCAGGAAGCATAGTAGTGTAAAAAAGGGGAGAACAGAAAACTGTGTAGATTCTTTTATTGAAGTGGTAATCTTGATTGACTTGGCAATTTATGATTGGGTTTGGTCTCTGGTAAGTTCACTTGTTTGAGATTAAGGCGTAGTTGTTGTTGTAGTTGTCATGTCTCCTATATGTTGAAACGAATATAAAGCAAAAACTTATTGCATTTGCACTAAACAAATGAATGCAAGACGTTTGTCCAACTCAAAGTTTCTAATATATTTGACAGCAACCAATTGAAGATTACTTCTAATATGGGAGCTTCTGTATGGTACACTGAGAAATACTACATAGAAATACTAAAATCTCTCATAATCTGTTATGAACAAAACCTCCATGTCCTTGATCAACCCTAATCATTCTAGCAGATCTTCGTCATGTTTGTGACGTTTGTTTGCTAAAAAAATCTGCACATTTGTTTGTCTCTCTACAATATTCTCCTTGTTGGTTCAACAAAAGTATTCTCTTTTTCCATACTTGAAATTCTCAACACCATCTTAAAATAGTATTCCTATGAATTATTATCCATTACCAAAAAAAGCCATAGAACACAATACAAGCTTGATCATGTTCCACACTTCATAACTCCATATCGTAATTATTGCTGAATTCTTATTGCTACGTAGAAGGGGAGGAAAAAAAGAAACTATGTAGTAGGGATATTTGAAGACCTTCACACAATATGGTGCTTTTAAGTACTCAAAGCCCTTGTATATATCATTGAATGAAATTTCATGAGTCAATAATTCATCTAGTTTGATCTCATGCAGAAATTAACCCAAAAACCGAGTGGATAGCGAGTCAGTTATTAACATTTATAGATTGGATAGATACGACCAATTCATTCTATCTTGAAAAATCGATCATAATTGAGGTTACACATTAAAAGTTTTATGCATGTTGTCTTTTAATTAACAATATCTTACAAATTTGGTGGATATAAATTTGTCGGATGTTACTCAGCCTCTTCAAAAATATTGTTGTGTGTTGTACACTTCAAAAGTAAGGTATTTTTTGAAGATCTAACACGAGTGTGACAGTATTTTTAAATAGTCCGAGCAACATATACTGAAATAATGTACCTTGCTAATGCATTTGTCAATTATAGATGGAAGACCTGTATGAGTTCTAATGCCACCATAGATTGATCCTTTGGACATAACTCATTTGCCAATCTAACACAAGTCAAGCTCCAAGCACTACCACTGTTTCATATCCCCAATAATTTTGTCACAAAAACATTGCTATTTAATAAAGTTATTACTAAAAAAAATTGTAAATTTTGAAATGGGAGTTATACAACATATAGTATAATATATGCATGTTACGAAGCAGTGTTACATGATACAAAAGGCTTTATGACGCTACTTGACAAATGCGTGTATATGCTTTTACATGTTATCATAGTTAATGTCGAATTTATGATAGACGACAGATGCCCATCAGATCTTGGGAAGTGAAACTCCAGAAACAATCCTGTCAGAAAGGAGTTCCAATAAACAAAAAGTAGATGAAAATTCTGCCCCTCCGGCATCAAATGCTATGGTATGTCTGTCCCTTATCAACATGCTTACAGACTTGTTTTGCTAACTGATCTATTCTATGCATATTCTTACTTTTTAATATAGTACCCTGAAATTTTTTGCTTAAAACATTCCTTTTCGTCATTTCTCTCTAGTCTTTATATCCTATACTAATTTTTGGCATGTTTCAAACAATAACATTGCAGGTTTCACTTAAAACAATTATTTTCGTCTTCTTGTTTCTACTCTTATATTGAAAACTGATTGGAAGTCTACGCTGCTCATTAAAAGTAATAATCAATGAGACTATATAACTAGTCGTTTCTCAAGTAACATCTGCGTTACTTTGGAGTAGATTGTGGAAAAAGACTAATACTTTCAAATTGCAAATTATTTTATCAGAATTCTTTCTATTCCCTTTAATCATGTTGTTCAATTATTTATGTCACGTGTTCTTATTTTTTGATCTAGGGATTGATGAACCTAGTTAAGGATTAATCAAATATAACTATTCTTGTGTTGAGCCTAAGGATTGCTAGAGCAAAATAATCAATGAGACCTAAGTTGCTCGGACTCTTCACTTTTGGTGCTGCACCAATGTCGACGCGACATGGGTGTGAGATCCGTTACGATTTGGTCAACCGATTTCGGCTACTTTGACCAAAATCGATGGGGAAAGTTTGGACGATTTTAATGATTTCTGTAATCAATACAAAAGCTAAGATGAAATTGAATAAAATGGAATATCTTTTATATAGAAATTTCTATGTCACGTCTTTTCCTTTAATCTCCTTCCAGGATTCTCTTCACGTTTTTCACATGATATCTCATAATTTAGGTTTTAGCACTCTATTTTTGGATATTTTGATTATTTTTAGGCAAATCCCCGCACCCGAATCCATACATGGATCCATATCCCCAAATCTTAAAAATTAAACCATGAAGGATCCGACCTCTAGATCCGCACCCGTATCAGGCGTCTGCACCCGAGTCCGAGCAACTTAGAATATTGACATTTCTCAAGTATCGTTGGCATTGGGTATTCTGGAATTAATCAGAGTAGTTTGTGTGCAGTCTAAGACCGTCATTCTTCCGTAAGTTATGGTTGAGGAACACACTTCCTTGTGCAGCCTATGATAGTCTCTAGTGTAGTTATAATTTCTGTTGAATATCACTCTGAACTCATCCAAAGCTTGGCTTTACTTACAAATATTCCTGTCTCAAATTACAGAAACAAAGTGACAAAAATAAGTCGAATCTGCTTATCTGGTTATATATCTTTCCACAATCATGGTCATTTGTTGATTTTCCTAGTGTTGGTTCCTCTGCAGAGTGAGTGGCGCACACTTGATTTCAGTGTGTGGAACACCGGGAAAGGGAAAAGATATTACAAATGTGGCAGCAACAACGGCATTTCAAGTCCTTCCTCCTACCTGTTGAAATGTTGCAGATAGCAAGTCCTTTTAGGATAGAACCTTTTCTAATCTCAAAGGTACTTGTATGCCATAACATATTAGATTCTATTCGTTCCCCTTTGCTAAATGCGGAAGCCAATAGTACATTCCCTCTTCAAGGAAGCATAGTAGTGTAAAGAAGGGGAGAAGAGAAAACTGTGTTGATTCTTTTATTAGAAGTGGTAATCTTGATTGAGTTGGCAATTTATGATTGTGTTTTCTCTGGTAAGTTCACTTGTTTGAGACTAAGGCGTAATTGTTGTTGTTGTTATGTCTCCAATATGTTAAAACAAGTATAAAGGAAAAACTTATCCGCATTCGTTGATTGCAGTTGCACCAAACAAATGAATGCAAGACATTTGTCCAACTCAAAGTTTCTGATATATTTGACAGCAACAAATTGAAGATTACTTGTAATATGGGAGCTTTTGTATGGCATACTGAAATCTCTCCCTCCATGTCCTTGATCAACCCTATTCATTCTAGCAGATCATCATCATGTTTGTGACCTTCATTTGCTAAAAATCTGCACATTTATTTTGGTTCGACATAGGTATTTACTTCTCTCTTTCCATACTTGAAATCTTAAAATAGTATTACTATCCATTACCAGATTTCATAACTATTGCTGAATTCTTATTGTTACATAGAAGAGTAGGGATATTTGAAGATCTCAAAACTTGATAAGGACCTTCACACAATTTGGTTCTTTCAAGTACTCAAATGCCTTGTTTATATCATTGAATGATACTTCATGAGTCAATAATTCATCTAGTTTCATCTCCTGCAGAAATTCATGTGGATAGCGAGTCAGTAATAAACAATTATTGATTGGGTAGATACACGAGGGTAACAGTATGTTTAAAATGTACCTTGGTAATGCATTTGTCAATTATAGATGGAAGATCCGTATGAGTTCTAATGCCACCATAGATTGATCCTTTGAGTGTTCTGCCAAACATCACAGGGACATAACTCATTTGCCAATCTAACACAAGTCCAGCTCCAAGCATTATCACTGTTCCATAACCCTAATAATTTTTTCACAAATACATAGCTATGCATGTTACGAAGCAGTGTTACATGACACAAAAAGGTTTTATGATCGAATATTTATTATGGACGACGTGACGAATATAATCACTTAAACCATACCATTCTAGTTGATTGAATGGCTTGATTGATGGTGAGGTGAGGGACATCTGTGCATTCAAAGAAGTAATCAACACCAAGTCCACCAGTGGCATCTTTAATTAATTCTGAAATTGTTGATTTTTCTGAAATATTTATAAAATCCGTAACCCCATAAATCTTTGCTTTTTCACTTTTCATTTCATGTATATCCATCCCAATTATTTTGGATGCTCCTCTTTGTCGAGCTCCTTCTACAACCTGTATTTTTAAAGACAGAGGTATTTTTATTATATTAGATAAGAGTAATATAAAATCGAATCGACTTATAAACAAATCTATATGTACAAATTAGTTTTTCTTTTTTGAAAAAATAATCGTTATCGTGAAAATTTAAATTCCACTAATGCGGAAGTATCATTTCCTAGAATTATTTAAGCTAAACCAGCTAATGAACAACCTTGAATATATTGGTAACATTCTTCCACAAAATTCATATCTACTTTTTTGCCATCATCATAAAATATCAAACTCCACAGGTAAAACTTTAGAAAATTCCTGTGCAACTGTTATTTTTCAAAAACATAATTAAAAGAAAGGCACAATGCATAAATATGCCTTTTAATTTGGCTTCAGTTGGTATCTACACTCTCTAACCTTAGTGGTGCATAAGTAGACACATATCCTATGTAGCATAATACAACTACATAGGATGTCACATATGACACGTGTTTTTGTTCAATTTTATTTAAATTTAAGTGTCTACTTATGCACAACCAAAGTTAGAAGGCACAAATGCTAGCTAAAACCAAGTTCACGTACACATATATCTATTTGTGAAGAAAAACAACTTCCCAAAATCCGGAAATTGCTTTCTTAGAGTAGTGAATTATGCTTCACTAGCCCAAGA
>JAPFFP010000009.1:5876125-5889627 GCA_026153255.1 Solanum medicagineum | reverse complement strand
CCGTACTTGGCAACCAAGGTACCAAGCCCTCGATGTGGTTACCCGAGCCTATAACCCCCTGAGCTAGACTTGGTCGATATATACAACAACCACCATAGCATACTCACTAAAATTCCACAAGTGGGGTTGGGAGGATAAATGTATGCAGACCTTACCACTAATTCATAGAGATAGAGAGGTTATTTCCGAAAAACCCTCATCTCAAACATATTATCCCAAAAACAAAAATTACTAGATATAAAACAAAATGACTAGAATAAAAAACAAATGATACCTTTGGAAAGCCGTTGCAACAAAGAACATCAGTACCACATAAACTGGCATAAATCATCTTAATTCTAACTTCCGTTGATTTTGGTGGATCCACTTCTATCTCTTCTATTTTCAATTCATCTCCTGACTTCCATACTACTGCACCTGCATTTATTTTTATAATTATATTATTTTTTTGCAAATTTACATTAATTAATATATGCAATAATATGAAAAATGTTGTTAAAACTTGATGAAAATTGTTCCATTTTTTTTAATTTCATAATACAAATGTAGAGAAAAAATCTCACCTTTGCATCTAATGACTCTATGGTTGCTTGAGTTCATTATGAGAAGATAATATTGTTTGCTAAAAGAAAAAAAAAATGCCACTTCTTTTAAAGAGAGAAGACAGGATGCTCACATTATAAAGTTGGAAATTTTGTCTTTTTCTACCACGCGCTTAATATATGTTATTTTTTTTATCTCGATTTATGTAATATTGATAAAACTTTTATATGTTTCTAAAATCTCAAGTTGTTAATTAATGTAACTTAAATAATATATGTCGCACATAAAATTTTTTGAGAGTGATTAATCAAAATTTTTGTTTATCTTATAAATATTTTAAATTATTAATTATTGTGATTTATAGTATTTTTTCATAAATTTTGAAATAGTGTATGTCACTCTCTCTATCTCAATTTATGTGGTCATGATAGAATTTCAAGAACTATTAAACTTTTAATATTGGTGTCTTAATTAAATTGCATTATAATATAGGATACAATTTCTACATATGAATTTGTAATATATATACAGTAATTCTACAGTGAATTCATTCCGTGACGAAATGTTACTCAATTATTATTTACTTGTTTTCGATATATATAGAACAAAATAATCATTTAATTTTGTGGTATTGTTGCATTTTTTTCTAATAAGAAGTAAGAAATTTGAACGTTAGTATTAAATTAGTGGTTTTTTTTAATTTATCAAAGATCATATATGAGGTGATTATTCACTTTTACTTTATTGGGAAAAATGCTAAAGGAAAATGAATTGTGTTTTAAGTTTTGCAAATTCACAGACCTTAAGAAACAGACACACACATATATTAAACATGTGAATAACGCTTTTTTTATTTTTATTAAAAATATTATTGCACTATACTGTCTATCATTCATTTACAAAGTATAGGCCCCCTTGATGTCAGGCAAAAACTTAATGTGATGTATACTGTTGGAGGGAGGAAGTCCATATATCTTTTTATTTTTATGCAGAAGATATAAATAACACTAATATTATTATTAAGTAATTATTAATATGTCTTACTGTAAAATATAGAGAATTGATTGGACAAAAGAAAACGCAACTGCAATTCGAGGATATTGATATTAGTTATTAGAGTAAAACGGTTAACAGAATTTTAAAAAAACACTACCATAGCATTCGGAATGATTAATATTTAGTGATTCAAAGTTCATAATTCAAACTATTATTTTTCAAAAAAAAAAATGTTAGAAGAAAATATAACTGAAAGGGTAACTAAAACTCGATAGTCATGTTTCACCACAAATATTAATTATCTAAAATTTGAGGTAATCCTATCTGTCACTCAAAAGATCACACAACACATGCATAATGATTTGTATTTGAAATCCTATTGATTATCAAATTTAGAGTTGGTAAGAAATAGTTAATTTTTATTGTTTTAAATTAGTTTGTTATAGTTTTGTTTTCATAATAAAAATAAATTAAAGTATTTTTTTCTCGATAAAAAGAGTTTAATTAAGTTTCACAGTTTGACAAATGACTAGATTATTAATTATGTTTTCTTTTGTAAGTTATAGTGAAATCTTCAAGTCAAACAAATGATCTTTTTAGATATGTTAGGTATAAAAATCAAAATATTTTATGTGTAAACATGGGATTTTCATTCACAAGGTTTGAAGAAAAGTAAACATGCTAATAATGGTAATAAATTAGCGGGCCGGATCAAATCATATACAAGCAAATCTAAATTCAATAATTTTTTCCTAAATTAAGTTTTTTTATTTAAAAAATTATTAAATATTTACTTAGACATTATCAATTTTTTGATTGAAGTATTGCTGTATATTAATTTGATAAACACATAAATTTATAATATAAAGCTATTTGAAAAAGCTAACAAAATGAAAAAAAGTTGATAGACTAATTTAGAAAACAAAAATGAGAAAGATTGGATTTGAAAGCAAAAATTACAAAGAAAATTCCTCCATGGAGATTCAATTACTCCTGCAATGTGCATTAATGTTGTGTTGAGGGGGTCAACATTTAATATTATATATATACACACATACGCAAATTACAAATTTAATTCTATATACATAATATAATTTTTAAAGTAAAAAAATTTAATTATATATATATATATATATATATATGTCTATACTGTCATGCCGACATTTCGATGGGCCAAAAAATAGAATGCAATATTTTATTTTATAACAAGTTATTAACATGAAATTCTAATCAAGTATTTATTTTTGCCAAGTCAAGTCTTATTAAAAATATGAAAAATTTTCAATCATCACTTGGAGTCAAGATCAATAAAATTAATGCATGTCTCATAAATAGTGTTACAATACACACTTTTTTCGTGTACTTTTAGTTGTCATTTTTTTTAAGAGTAAAATAATTTGATTGATATTTTAAGATATTGTTCAAAGTATTTTTGTACGAAATTTCTGTGTTGTTATTGACTGTCTCTTTTCAATCTATTTTTTAATTATATTACTAATTGATATGAAAAGAATTATAATTTCTAGTAATATTTGTATAGCTTTTGAATAGATAAATTTTTATTTTAAAATATTAAATTAATATGGTATAATTTAATTTTTAAAATTGATCAAATTAACTCTTGAAAAGTACAATATAATAACTAAAAAGGAATAGGAGAATATTTCTCGTATTTAATGATGGAAGAAGTCAATATTAACATAATAATCAATTGTACAAAATCAGTTGGAGATGATGGTGATGATTGTTGATACTAGAGGTTGATATTGGTAGTTTAGTTATTGTGAATGATAATGATAACTAATAGAGATGTTAAATAATGATGATGGTCGGTGATTTATAAACGTAGTAAACAATCATGGTGCTTAGTGAATGTTGTGATTGATGGTCCTAATTGTAAATAATGGCTAATGATAGCCGCATTTGATTGTGATTGTGAATAAGAATGATGATTGTTGGTTGCAAATAGTTGATAATTATGGTGATAAATAAAACTGATAAAAACAGTGAATTAAATAGATGAAATTAACAAATCATACTTCTTTAAATATACATATTATTGATTCTAAATTTTATTATAAACCTTTATCAAGATCCATTTAATACTTAAGATTCAAATATAAAAAAAAATAATACTAACAATATTTTCTAGAGCATATCACGACACAGTAAACAACAATTTCAGTCCAAATTTTTAGAAGATCCTGTTTTGTTTTGTTTGACAAAAACCATTTAATATTTCAAGTTGTTATGATTATTTATCACAGAAGGAGAAGTGTAATTACCAAAAAAATAAATAAGAAAAAAGAAGCTAAGCTTCAATGGCTTCTTTATCAACTCTGACAAAACCCATCTCAGAAAGTTCATTTTTTGTACCAAAATTGTGTGATTTGGAATTTTCAAGATCAAAGATGAGACCTTTCAGTCGATCCAATGTTTTCAAGAATTCAAATCTTTCCTCTGGTAAATCTTTTACTATTTTGCTAATATAAATGGGGCTTTTTCATTTCTGTGTCTTTAAAGTTTATTTTTGAGGTAATTAATACTAACATGGCTTGCTGTTTTGGTGGGGCAGAAGGAGAATGTAGTCCCTCATTTGATGTTCCACTTCTTTCTTCCTCACAGGTTCGCCTTCATTTTTTCTTATTCCTGTCCTTTTCGAATTGTTTGTCTATTTTTGGATTTTGTGGTTTTAAACTAATATACTAAAATGTTGGCTTTAAACGTATATTTAGTATGGAAAGCAAGAATTAAAGAGTTGCTAGGGACATTCTTTTCTTAAATGAGGTTATGACAAACAAATTGAAAGGGAGGGAGAATAGCATTGTTAGAACTAAAAAAGTGGACAATACATTGCCGTCCACCATTCACCCTCTGTGGTTTGTATTCTAGTACTGCTAATAGGAGAATTGAGCAACTGGTGCTAAATTTCACCTTGTCATCTTGTTTTAAAATAAAAAAGATTAGCTTCTTTTTAAGAAAATTCAGCTTGCTCAAGGCAGCTATTCTGGCTGCTAATAAGCTTAATGCTAAAGATTTTCGAGAGGTGATCTGTTCTGTTCAGTATTTCTTCTGATTCACGGTTAGATCAAGTTGCTTCAACAGTAAAAGGACTAGTAAATTTGAATTTATGTAGATACATGGTCTATTGATAAATTTGTTGTAAAGTGACCGGGGGTCACAGGTTCGAGTTGTGGAAATAGTCTCTTGTAGAAATGTAAGGTAAGACTACAATGTGATCAGGCCCTTCCCCTGATTCCATGCATAATGGAGCTTAGCGCACCGAGCTGCCTTTTTACATCGTCTAGTTTGTTGTCTGTCTTAATAAGCTTCATTTCTCTTTCTTAGTACCTTTTTAATTCTGAACGGATTATTTGAAACTTACATGCCCTGTATGATTACAAATCCCAGTTTCACTAGAAATAAAGAAAGTAAAAAAAGAAAAACCTGGTTTCTGCATTGTGTATTGCTAAAAGATGATAACCACAAAGTGTCAATGAATAATTGATAAATTACTAGGGATACTTCATGGAATGCATCAATCTTGTAGATGGTATTGGTAAAAGGGGGTTTGCAAAAGTAAGCGGTCTTTGTTTTCCCTGTAAAGGTTATTGAGAGGATGAGAAAAAGTCGAGAAAGTCACAAGACCAACCAGCTTTATTTGGCAATGTACTCGAGCATTTTTGGTGGAATCACAACCGATACAGCTGCCATGGTGATCCCTATGGATGATCACATGGTTCATAGAGGGCATGGTGTCTTTGATACTGCTGCCATTATGGATGGGTTAGTGTTCTAACTATAGTTTTGGTTCTTTATCTTCTACTAAAGTTGATTTATGGATCGAATTTGCCCTCCTGTATGTAACCTAGATTTAGCCTAAAAAGTGCTTATCGTTCCTATAGATTTAGCTGCACTTTAAACACATATCCAAGTGGCGATGCTCATGCATCTCTTTGGTAACATTTGTCTTCCTATGAATTCATTGTGAAGTTCGACTTTTTTGGGATTTCAGATTTGTCAGCATGTAAATTGTGATATAAACCCCTTCACATTGAGTGGTGTTTCGTGCTCATAAGTTGAGTTAATGAGGTCTGATTTTCTTGCAGATAGAACACACTATAACTTGTTTGTCTCTCTAACTTGGCCAAATTCTTGTCCTTTTTGTTCAATTACCTCTTCTAATTACTCTTGAGCCCTTCTCTTATGTTCTATGTTTCGCAAAACCTCCGTTTATGGGACTAAATGCGAGGAACTCTTAAGTGTGGAACTAATAATAGTTCTCTTGCATTCTATGTTGGGAAAGCATCAATTTGTAGCTATAAATTAGATGAGCAACTCTTAAGTGTGGGATTAGTTGTAATCTACATGACTGTGAACTGATAAATCTGTAAATGTCCTTAGTTTTCCTATTCTTTTCAAGTCAATGAACAAGAATGAGAAGCTCAATATAGTTTAAATTCTTGGATTTTGCTTTATTCTTATTACTTGTCTACCATCAGATGCCTTTATGAGTTGGATCAACACCTTGACCGTTTCCTGGGATCTGCAACCATGGCCAAAATACACCCTCCTTTTGATAGGGAAAGCATTAGACGGATTCTAATCCGTACAGTAAGTGTTTCCAGGTGCAGAGAAGGTTCTCTAAGATACTGGCTTTCAGCTGGACCTGGTGATTTTCAACTATCTTCATCCGGTTGTCATCAAGCAGCTCTTTATGCCATTGTAATTAAAGATCAATCACCTCCTGATCACAGGGGCAATAGAGTTGTAACTTCATCCATCCCGATAAAACCCCCACAGTTTGCTGTCATGAAAAGCGTTAATTATCTTCCAAATGCACTTTCCAAGTTGGAAGCAGAAGAAAATGATGCATATGCAGCAATTTGGTTGGATGGCGATGGCTTTGTTGCAGAAGGACCGAGCATGAATGTGGCTTTTGTTACAAAGGAAAAGGAACTTCTGATGCCTTGTTTTGACAAAATTCTCAGTGGCTGTACAGCTAAAAGAGTTATGGTTCTTGCAGAAAATCTAGTAAAGGAAGGTAAACTTCGGGGCATTAGAGTAGAAAATGTGTCTGTAGAGGACGGAAAAAGAGCAGATGAGATGATGTTAATTGGCAGTGGGGTTCTTGTACGCTCGGTAGTGCAATGGGATGAAGAAGTCATTGGTAATGGTAAGCCTTTCTCTGCTTCCATCGAAACAATATTGAAGTACACACTGTTGCTCCTTTATTCCATTTGCTTTGGTTTCTTATGCTTGCTCAAAGTATGATATTTCAAAATTTGAGCACGAAATAATCTTTTCTTGATGTATGGATTTTGCGTAAGTACTGCTTAACAAACTGAGACTAGACAGACAGTGGTGAAACCAGAAATTTCATGAAGAGTGTTCAAGATTCGAAATATATGTATGAAAAGTAATTTTTGATCTATATACTTGGTATAATTTTCTATATACAAAATATGAATTTTCAACGAAGGGTGTTCAGCTGACTATGTGGCTATGCTACTGTAGACAGATATTAGATACCAACATATATTCACTCTTTCAAAACACACAAGTCCTATATGATTATGCAGGTGTTACATAAATGTATGATGGTTCGAGAAATTGAAATGAAATTTTGGCTGCTTTACTTGATGTAGGTAGAGAAGGTCCTGTGACACAGGCTCTGCTAAATCTTCTCTTGGAGGATATGAAGTCAGGGCCTCCAACGGTTCGAATTCCCATACCCTATTGATGGGTGGAAGCTGATCTCAGTAGCTTTTGCTCAAACAGTATATCCATAAACATATATTTCCTTGGAATTGTGATCGAAGATTAAAGATTGAACAATCTCACTCAGCTAGTCTTATAGGAATTAGGAAATAAGAATTCTAGTTGTATTATGGCCAAAGGCTATTCAGCTTGTCAAAAACTGTTTGATTTTATTCCACCCTTGTTCTATACATTTCTTAAAGCATGATGTTGATATCAATGAAACATATAACTTGTACAAATCACTGAAGCTTAAAAAAAAAAGACAATGAGTAAAAATCTTAAAGATAAAAAGTTAGAGATAACCATCAAGATGTATGATGGGATGGTTGAAATTTCTTCATTCTTAATTTAAACTTTAGAGTTCAAGATTTAGGAATGAGCAACAAACTCCATGGTTGTGAAAAAGTAAACTTCAGCTAGTGTGTACATTATCTTGTTAATCGAGACGAAAACTTTGATTAATTGTAAATGAAACATAGTTTTGAAAAGTTATACTCAACAATAATTTTTGCTATTGAATGTCTTTCGAAAGCAATCTATCTAATTTTACGTACATTTTATCCTCTTCAGACCTCATTTTTTAAATTTCATCGGATATATTGTCGGTTGAATATTTTAAATGGGACCAAACTTTAAGAAAATTTCTATTCATGCCTATTTAATGTTTGAAAGTTGAAATTATATGATACCAAACTTTTACAAACCTTAGGGGCTTAACAGTTAAATACCAAACTTGAAAACTTGCCATAGTTAGACATACACGTGTTTCCTTCCTATTGGTCCTTTTTATATAGCTTAAAAAATAAACTAATCATCCTAACAGAACATTGGAAAATTGCAACCTACAGAGAGAGAAAGAGGGAATCATATGATTTGAGACGATTATTTCGGAATCTCGCTGGTGAATTATTGACGCCGGAGAGTTCACCGGAGATCATTATTCTTTTGGTTTGGTTTGATCGAGACGGGTTTTTTCTTTCTGGCGGTAATAGGATGGTGAATTTTTTGGTGGAACGAGCGACGAGCGATATGCTCATGGGTCCTGATTGGGCAATGAACGTTGAGATCTGCGATATATGCAGTCGCGATCCAGCGTACGTTTCTTCATTTTCCTTTTTATTCTTTCCCCTTTTGCATGGAAATATCTGCTTTTTTAAAAAGATGTTTATGACTGAAAAAGCTGTAAATTTCAGTAATTGTAGTATCTGTTAGGGACTGGTATCAGTATGTCAATTTTAGGCTAGAACATTTCTGTGTTTGCATGTAGAATTTTGCTTTTATTTTTTCGATTATGAGCTGGTTTTTGTGAATATTTGTAAGTGAAAAAGTTGTAAGCTTTCTGTAGTAGTTAGTAGAGACTTATATGCCAGTGTAGCAATAGGTGTGAGATTTTAAGGCCTTTTGGTTTTAACAGGTTATCATTTTTGTATCTAAAATTTTGTTTTTTCCTCTGTGATTCAGAAGTATCATTAGGCTTTCTGGTTAGTTTATTTGTAATTGAAAAGTTTGAACTTTGAATGGAGTAAACTAGTAGTTTTTAGTTGGATAGGAGTATATTAATGTTATTAAGTGCATCTTTTGGTTTTAGAGAAAAGAAACTTTCTCTATTTTTGCACGTAAATTTTACGTTTTATATTATTTCGTTGTTTAAACATTTGCAAATGTAATTTGTAATTATTTAATTTTCACTAGAGGCTTGTATGTTAGTGTAGTTTTAAGTGTGGGATTTAGAGAATTTCTAGTTTTACGGAACCCTTAATTAGTCTAACACTTGATCTCAATGCCCAGAAGAGTTGGGAAGAACAAGAGATAAGAATATTCACTTTATCAAAAATAGAAAAAGTCTGAAAGAACAGGAGACTTCTTGGTTATCCCAAAAAGAAAAACTTAGCCTACATTCGATGAAGATGAAACAAAAACCATGTAAGACAAAGATTTGATTCTTGGCATTAGTAGGTGATTTATATTTTTATGTTTTTATCTTTTGTAGCAGCAATATTTTATGTTTCCTAGTTAGAGTGCCATCATGTTTTTGGTGCTGCTGGTTGTTGTATGAAATCTGCCTACTTTTTGATACACACTAGGCTGTTATGAGAGGCTGATATGTTACTCCTTCCGTTTCATTTTATATATCTAAGTTTGACTAGATACGAGTTTTACTGAGTAAGGAAGATTTCTGATTCTTCTTGTGTCACACTAGGGTGTGTATAATGCACCATATGCCCTTTGAATTTGCGGTCTTAAACATGTCATCTATTGTGTTGGAATTAAGAGTTACTAAATACAGAAAGTAGTGTTTTTAGACTAAAAAGGAAAGTAAGGCTCATAAATTTAAATAGAGCTAAAAAATTAAAAGGAAAAAAAGACATAAATTGGAATAGAGGGAGTATCACTGTCATGAAGAGAGCCTTTCTTTTGGGATTTACAAACTATTCAGGAAGAGAAGATAACTCCTCTTTTCTTTCGTGGTGAAAATAAACAAGTAAATATTGGAATTGTTGTATTTGTTTGATACCTAGATTCATCATTTATCAGGCTATAATCATCTTGAACATTTTCGTGTAGAAGAAGCCAATCTCTGAGACCATTCTAGTATGTTTGACCAAACTTATTTTTGCCAAAAATGTTTATCCCCAATATAGCTTATTTTTACAAAGTAATGTGTTTTTGGCCAAGCATTCGGGAGAAAATAAATGCTTGTGGGGAGTAGCTGAAGCTATTTTGCAGGAGCTAAAAATAGTTGCTTTTCCTCAAAAGCACTTTTGAGCAAATTATTTGGACAAACACTAATTACTGCTCAAAAGTACCTTTTAGATTTATTAGCAAAACTCAAACTATTTCTCACCAAAAGTACTTTTTTGAAAAGCACTTTTAGAATGAGCACTTTTTAAAATAAGCTGATTTTAGAAGCTTGGCCAAAATGGCTATTCATGTTGATTTTTTGTTGAGACATTTGACCAAAAGGAAACAATGGCGCTGGTCCAGGAAAATAGGGTATCCAATCTACTATTGGCAGATTTTTATTAGCAAAGTGGACTATTAATCATGTGCTAACCTAACAGTAAGTTGCTATCGAGTCTCCCCAGCAAGTCGATGCTTTTTGTGGATGATCTGAACTAATTATATGAGTCACCTATTCAATTAAAATTAAGAACTAAGTTACTTCTTGCCTCAACCTAATTTCCTCCTTTTTTTAAATATATATATATATATATATATATATATATATATTTGGCATAATCATTGAGGTGTTTGCTTTTGTTTGGACAGAAGATTGGTTATGGTAGTTCTTATGATTTGTTTAATGTTGATTCCTCAGGCAAGCAAAAGATGTCGTGAAAGGAATAAAAAAGCGTCTTGGCAGTAGGAAATCAAAAGTCCAGCTACTCGCCCTGACAGTAAGCTTTTGAAAATATTAAATTCCATAATACCTTGCGCAATACCTTAACTATTTCTGTCAATGCTTTTACCTTATCAAAAGATTGAATTCCACAATTGAAAATACTTGCTTGAACTAAATGGATTATCAAGTCCTTACCTTCCATCTGTTGTTGGGTTTCTGTTTTCCTGTATTGTATTTTGAATAAGAGTCTTGAGCAAATATTTTATCTACAGTCATTTTATATGATGTACTACCTCTTCTCCTTCTCTTTATGTTCACTATTAGCAACAACAGAAGTACCATTATAACGGAGGACTATTAAAGTACTGATATAATGAAATATTTGAATCAATATGCCATAATGCTACTAATAAAGCTCTAACAGCATAGCGTATTGGTCTCTCTTCAATGCATAGTATCACAGTTGCACCAATGTTCCTATTATTATTTGAAAGTATCCTATTGTAAGATTTGTTAATTGTTTTGTTCCATCCGGTGAACCTTACTTTCATGTAACTATCTCCTCATTTGATTAAGAGATTCTTAACATATTGTTTATTTGAACTTTCATTATGTGATATTCGTTCCTGTTCTAATCCATCCAAAGAGATTGATAGCCGCCTATATTTGGAAATTGTTCAATCTTAACATTCACATTTCAACATTAATGACATAATTTGCTGGAATACCACTTGATATAAGAGCTGATTTTTATTAGGAGAGATAAAGATGGATGATCATGTCTTATCGAAAAAAATAAAGGGACGTGTCTTCTTGTCAGATTTAATTGTTTGTTGTGTAATTTTGGTATTTTTGCATATATTAGCCTGTCTTAAAAATCTTTATTTGTTAAAAGTAGCATCACATTGAATTAGGAGGGAGTAACAATAAGAAATTTTTCAAAACATGCATATGAATTATCTGCACAACTGATTCTAGTCAATTATACATGTGTTCAATTGTTACTCTCTCTAGTGACGTGTATTGATGCAGTTCTTAGATACAGATTGCTTGTTTATTTTATATATTTTCTTAGTACCTTCCTGATATTTCTGGTTGACAAGGCTTCTTCATGAAGATAATTATTAGAAGAAAAAACTGCATCAAGATATGGACGTCCAAATGACAACATTTTTTTTTCAATATAAAAGAAATAAAAAGAAAAAAGGATGTTCATATGGCAACAGCCATTTACAACTGTTTAAGAGATTTTCCTTAAAAGGAACTGTTTAAGATATTCATATTGTGGTACAAAATATGGTGCTTGGTACAAAGAAAAGCTAGTAGGTGATAAAACATTTTTCCTCTAGCTTCATTCTTTCTCTAATATTTTGAACACTGTTTATGCGTTGGTCCACTCAAATCGTAAACTTAAAAAAATTCCCAGCTTAAAGTGTTTTTTGCTTATATTTATTTTAATTCCCAAAGTTCTCAGATCAAGTTTTTATCTTGTGTCTTTGTGGCAATCTTTCTTAATTTGCGGTGCCCCCACAAAACCTTATTCCCACGGATCTTTTTCTCTACTTGTTTTCATGAGAGAGATGGTATGGCATGCAATAAGTTGTTCAAAGACGAAACAAAATTTCCAGAGATGAATTTCGAAGTATTTTACCATACAGAAAAGGAAGATGTTATGACTCTTTGGGTGTGTTTGGTATGGAGGGTTTATTTTCCTATGTTTGGTTGACCAAACTGTTTTCTCTAGGAAAAAACAATTCATTCAAAATGAGGAAAATGACTTTCCTAATAAAAGTAGGGAAAACAAGTTGCATAACTATTTTCTCCTCCCTACCCACCCAATCGCTCTATCCTCACCCCTTGACCATTCCACCCCCATCACCCACGAAGCCCCCTCTCCCCACCGTAACCGCCTCCATGGAGTTTTGCCATGTCAAATGCATTTGGGATAATATTTTCTTGCTTATTTGCTATACTCTAGAAAATAAGTAAGAAACCCACTTATTTTTCAAAAAAACATTTTCTAGGAAATCATCTTCCGTGGGAAACAGTTTCCTTCAGACCAAATACTCTCTTTATGTTTCAATCAAGGAAATCGAGAACAAATTGACATTACTAAAGAATTTCCAGGTGTGAGATTTGAAAGAATGATGGGAACGAGGGATATGTTTGATGAATGGTTGACAAAAAGCTGGCTATTCAATTCTGGTTAAAGGTTTTCGTTTGGATTCGTCTCATAGGTTACCTTTTTGAAAGAGGTCTCTACTAGAAGCACCCAAAGGTATGCCCAGATAAGTAGTAGGTAGAGTACTACCTTGCAATTCAAAACTGTACAATCTCCTTAATATTATCCACTACTTCCATTGATGTGATCTCACATTCTCTGAGGTCGATATTACGGCCTGCCACAACCTGGAACCAGATCAGAATCTGTCTCAAATAAGCTGGCTGGGACAAATCTGCATGACAAAACACCAACATTTCAATCTGCAAGTAATAAATGAGTAACTGTACATTGCTATGCCCGCTGGTAGCAGCATCAAAACCCTTCACTAGCCCTCCACTGACCGACCTATCCATCATCTTGCTCAAAGCTTACATCACCAAGATAAAGAGCATAAGGTATAAATGGTCCGATGTCTTAAGCCTCTCGAGTTACCAAAGAAGCTACAGAACTCCCATTCATCAGCACAAAATCTAAGCATGGAAATGCAAAACTCGATCCATCTCCTCCACTTGTCCCTAAAACCCATCGTCAACATCATAGAATCCAGGAAATCCCTATTCACATGATTGTAAGCTTTCTCAAAATTCCACTTACATAAAATTCCCGGCTCCTTTTTCTTTTTTCTGGAATCAA